>JAFEME010000566.1:0-17804 GCA_018831755.1 Niveomyces coronatus
TAAGTAGATTACTTACTATAATACTATTTCTACTATCCTTATATTATAAGGTTATAGCTTAGATAGTATATATATTATTATCCTTAGTATAATATTTATTCTTAGACTTTTATAGTATAAGTTTATTTTTATTATGTTTCTAGAGTATCTAGTGTTATAGATCTATTTCTAGGAATAGGCTATATCCTTATTCTAGTGTAAACTTTAGAAACCACCTATATTCTAATTTCTTTTATAGGTGTTATCTATAATTATTATATAAGCATAAAGCCTATAAGATCCTAGCGTAGTCTTAATATTAGGTGCTAAGTGCTAGGTGTTATACGCTAAGGAGACGAAGTTATAGATTAGGGTGTGCTTCTACTTTATATAGTCTTACGATTAGAGCGTAAGGGTCTATAATATCTATTCCCCTAATTATAACTCTAATAGGTTCTAGGTCCCCTTTACTAGTTAATAGTATACTAACTAGATAATATTCTAGTAGCTTAGGTTCTTATAGGAGTAGAATATAATTATAAGCGTTAGATAAGTTAATTAATCTAATCTCTAGTAGTTAAGTTCTATATTCCTAATTTTTATTCTTAATATAGACTATATCTAATTCTTCCTCTAAGAAGTAATTTCTTTCTAGTTTAAAGAAGTAATCTTTACTATTAGTTATGCTAATATTTTTAGTTAGTAGTTTATCTCTATTAATAGCTTAAAGTTTCTATCCTTTAGGTATAGGCTTTTATTATTTCTTAGGGCTTTAGCATTTATTTATAAAGTGCCCTACTTTTCTATAGTTATAGCACTTTCCCTTTTCTTTATAAGTAGCGTCGAGTTCTATAGGTCCTAGGTAAGTTCTATACACTATAGATCCTCCTTATTGTTTACTAATATTAGGTTAATTACGCTTATATCTATAAAATCTATTTTATTTTCTACTATGTTTAAGTCGTTAAGCATAGTTCTAATTATTAACCTTAATAGTGTTTATAATAAATACCTTAATAGTTCTAGGTCGATCCTACTTTAAGATTTTATCTTTTATATCTTTATATAGTCTATTATAGAATAGTTCTATTTAGCTATTATTATCCTATTTAAGTTTAGTAGCGATCTACTAGAATTCTTATGCATAGTGCTAAGTAGATCTAGTTTATTTAAGTGACTTAAGTTTATAAGTTATAGTATATAATTTATCTAGGTCGCTAAAAGTATTCTTAAGGAGTTGTTTAAACTTTTTATAGTCCTTAAAAGCTTTATTAGTTTTAGTTTTCTAATCTATAGGACTATTATTAAGATAGTCTCTAAGGGTTAGCTTCTACTATTCTAATGCCTTACCTATTAGAAGGTTTCTAATATAAAGAATTTAATTCTTAGCTATATTAAGACTATTATTAACCTTAAGGTAGGCTTTAGCTTAAGTTAAGAAGGTCCTAATATCGCCTTTAGTTCTATTATAGCTCTCTAGCTTAGGGAATTTAGGTCGGCTATAGTTATTCTTTCCCTTATTAGTTTTAAGTTCCTCTAGCTATTTTATAAGATATTCTATCTATTATTTTATTTCTTTAATAGTTTTAGCTTACACTATAATAACTTAGGCTAGGGTAGTAGTGTTGCTATTTATAGTAGATATTATAAAGGTTAGTGCTACTTAAGGTTTTAAGTAACTTACTAAATAGGACTAATTAAAATATAATAGTGGCTTATTCTAAGTTATAGAAGGGTCTATTTCTTAGGAAGTAAGTTAGGTGAATATAAGTAGGCTTAATACTTAGAGAGTCGGTTTATTATAGCATATAGTAAGTACTATTAGGAAGTTATTCCTAATAGTAAAACTATTGCTTAGATTAATTAGTAGAGATCTAGACTACCTAGCTACTAGAATCTCTATCCCTTATATACTTATCTAGTTCTCTACTATCCCTTAGATTATTTAGATTATTTATATTCTATAATAATCCTTCGTCGCTAGATCATCTTAATGATCTAATGATCTATTACGTGACTTCCTTCCTAGTGCTATACTAGGACTATGGCTTTATAGTGCGCCTGCTATAGACTAGCCCTACGTAGTGTCGTTTATAACAAGGGAGGCCTATACGGCTTCCCTATACACACTACCTTAACACTCTATATTAACTTAGGAGCCGCTAGTCTAAATTAGATAATTTATATACTATTAGATAGCTTAGTAATAGAGCATTCTAAAAATACTAAGATTAGCTTATATACTTAAGAATTAATTTATTAAGGCTTAGCTAAAGACTAAGACTATTTTTATATTATAATATAATTACTTCCTTTATACTATTTAATAAGATATTATTAATTTCTTATATTTCCTTATGCTTTAAGTACTTTTTCTACTTTATAATTAGTTATATTTTCTACTATAATTTTTATAAAACTTATAGCACTATCTAGTGCTTTTTCTAGTAATAAAATATAGAATATAAAATATATCTTTATCTCCTCTAGTAGTAATAGTTTATAGTTAGTATTTAATAATTTTTATTTAATAATAAATAGTCTTATTTTCTTCTAGTTAAGTTTATCACTAGGTTATTTTATCTTAATATTTTTATAGATTAGGTATATATTATGCCCCCCCCTCTTAAATTAGCGCTAATAATCTCTTTCTATTTATATAATAATATACTTAATTTATAGGGAAGTCTATTTTTTTATAGATATTTTTATGTATCTATATTAGTTACTATATATAATATAGCTACTAGTGTATATATAACTTATACTATATATATTTTAATTATAAGGTTAAATCTATAGTTTACCCTAAATAGTAATATTTTTATAGTTTTACTTTCTAAGCTATTTTAAGCCTATTATACTATAGGTAGCTATTCTACCTAGTTATTCTACTAATAGTTAATATAGCGTTATAGGTATTATTTAAGTATTTAGTTTAAGATTTCTATTTATCTATCTATTTATAAATAAAATACTATAGATAGATTCTACTTTATTTTTATAATATTTGTAAGACTTTTCCAGAAATTTAAACTAAATATAACCTCTATAGCTAAAATCATGTTTTTAGTTACTATACCTATATAAGTAACATAAAATTAGTTTTAAAGTAAGTAATAGAAAGATAACTTAAGCTTTAGATATAGTATAATACTAGACCTATATTTAGATAAGGTAGTAGTAGGCATATAGCTAACTAACGCCTAGTTAGAGGAAGCTTAACTATTAATATTGCCCCTTTCCTAATATAAGACCTTTAATACGCCTAGCCTAGCACTAGACTACTAACGCCCTAAAAACCTAATAGAAACCCTAATTAGCAAGATTCTATATTATATATATTATAATAAATATAATAAAATATTATCCTTAATCTATACTTTTATAGAATACTCTCCCCTCTAGCCTACCCTTAACCTAACCTTAATCCCCCTCTATACTACTATTATTAAAATCATTTAAGTAACTATTACTAAACTATCTCTCTCTCTATAACCTCCTATAAGCTTCTAAACATAGGTTATAGTATAGACCTAGAACAACCCTAGGGCAAAACTAGTCTTTACCTAATATTATTATAAATTTTTTAAATTAATATATAACTACTAGCTTAAAATATAAATTAAAATACTATAAGAAATAGTAATAATAGTTTAAGTAGCCTTTTATAATAAAAATATTATAGCTATATACTAGCTCTTATCTAAGGATATAGCTCTAACTTTTTTTTTATCTACTAAATAATATATATTAGCCTAGTAATAGATTCTAGATGCTTTTAGACTAGGCACGACCTTATTCTACTATATTTACTCTATAGTTATAAGAGGCATTCTATAGGCCTTTATCCTCTAAGACCTTACCTCCTTTATAATAATACTAAGTATTAAAAACTAAATAATAATAGCTATAGTATACCTAATATAGCCTTAAAATAAATATACTATAAAAGTATTAATAATTATTAGTACCTATAGTATAAAAATAGTAAATAACCTTTACCTCTAAAGTATTTTCTTTAACTTATAGTACTTTTTATATAAACCCTATATAGATATAGTCTAGCCCTAGTAATATTATTATTACTATACTTTTAGCTCTATTATCTATTACTACTAAACTACTATAAGATATAAATAATATATAGGCCTAGCCTATCTTTAACCTAAAGACTACCTAGCTATTAATAGCCTTAAAAAGATAAAATATCTAAACTATAATAGACTATATATAGCCTAGTCCTAAGACTACTCTACTATAGCTTATTACTAATAATAAATATAAGAATTATACTACTATAGACCTTTATATTTTTAGATATATAGGACCTAAAGACTCTATACTAGAGTAGCCCTCTAATAAACCTATAGCCCTAACCTTATACTAAGTTTACTATAGAAATAAGGATAAGATGCTTTATACTTATAAGGCCGCTCTCTAGGACGACCCTAAGGCTTACTTAGCTGCCTTAGCTCTACTACCTATAGTGCCTTTTTAGCCTAATAATCTATTACTATAATATTACCCTTCCTCTTTTTCTCCTCCTAAGGCTAACTAGCTTTATACTACCTTTAGGCTGCTGTTCCACTATTAATAATATCTCTATATCTTCGTTAGATAAAGAAACTATTATAGAATATTTATAAATATAGCTTTAATATTTTACTAATACTATACTATAGTAAAAAACTAAATATAGTTACCTTTTAAGAGATTCCCCTAGACTACTCTTTACCTTACCCTATATTATCTTTATACTTAGTTTTTTAGAACTTAGGCTATACTACTACCTATATATATAAATAATATAACCCAAGGTTATAGTTAGCTTACTCTTACCTTAACTACTACTATATTACCTTTTTATATCTTTAAGTCTATATCCTATACCTCTACTCCCCTCTAGAGGTAGACCTAAGCTAAACTCTTAATAATATATAGCTAGGCTTAGGCCTAAGATAACCTTTTATAATCTAGTGATTTTAACCTTTATTATTTTTTTTAGTACTATTATAGCTACACTTCTTAATATACTAAACCTACTCTATAGGCACTAGACTAACTCTAGGTTAATCTTATTATACCTCTAAACATAGTTACTTAGAACTACTAGTAGTAGATAAGCATAATTAACTTTATCTAGGCCTTTTTATCTCTCTATGTCTTTTATAACTACCTACCTAGCCTTTTAGATTACTATAATAAGGCTAGCCTAGTATTATCTTAAGAAATGCCTAGAGATAAAATATATTAAGAAGATTATTACTAGTGTTTTATAAAAGATAAGAGGAAGTATTCTTAAGAAGCTAAATAGGACTTTATTAAAGCCTAAGGCGTTCTATTACTAGTATTAGTTAAATATAGATTATACTTCCTCCTAAAGAATTAGTTATAGGAGGCTACTTAAGGACTAGTTAGGATATAGCTAAGTTAGCCTAGAGGCTAGCTAAGGGCTAAATTAGGGCAATTAGAAGAACTTCTTAGTAAAAACTTAGGCTTTCTCTTTATAGCTAGTTATAGGCGTTATAAAGTTAAAGTAGGTAAAATCTAGTATTATAGTAAAGATAAAGCCTAGTGCTTATTTCGCCTAGTGGTTTTAGTACTATAGGCTTATAAGATTATAAAATAAGGTCTTAAAGTATTAGTACTAAACTAGTTACTTCGCTTTATAGATAACCTAGGCCTAATACTTAACTATAGTAGTAGTAGCTTACTAGTCTCTAAGAAGTCTAGATCCCTAGGCTCTTTACTATAGTTATTTTATATCTTAGGCTATCTAGCTTATATTTAAAAACTAGTAGTCTATAGCTTAGGTCTAGTATAAAGTTAATAAAGGAATTACTTCTATAGTAATCTTATTAAGCGTCTTATATAAAAGGTCTATAGTATAATTAATCTAGGCTAAGGAGGTTAGTAATAATAGAATAAAGTAGACTAGGTAATAGTATATAAAGTAGCTATAGCCTAACTCTAACCTATAGCTATTCTAGACCTTAAGGGGGGTATCTAAGAGTCGTCTAAAGGTATAGAAGGTAATAAGCTATAGATTATAGTTAGACCTATTAAAAAGATTAGGTAGATAATTATAAAAGACATAAGGAAATAGAAAGGCCTAGATAAAGTCTATTATACTTATTTATTATTAGTAGTTCTAGGTAATAGTGCCTAAGGGCATAATAAGGTTAACCTAGAGCTAGTCTAGTATCTATAGAGTAGCTTTAGTATAATAAAGTATAGCTATAGTAGTACTAGAATAGATAGTAAAGATTAAAATTATTAAAGATTATAAAGGGATATCTTAGGCCTATGCCTAGCTATATATTATTAAAAGCGTAGCTTAAGTCTACTTATAGAAAAAGTAAAAATATAAAATATAAACTTAGAGATATAAAAAGATAATATAGTAGTAGTTAAGATAAGAGTATACTAGCTATAACCTTAGGTTATATTATTTATATATATAGGTAGTAATATAGCTAAAGCCCTATAAGATATAATATAAAGTTAATATAAGCTAAGGTAAAAGGCAGCCTAGAGGAATCTTTTAAAGGGCTACTATATCTAGTTTTTTACTATAGTATAGTACTAATAATATATTAAAGCTATATTTCTAGATATTTTATAATAGTGTCTTTATTTAAAGAAGATATAAAGGTATTATTAATAGTTTAGAGTTAGTTTAAGGGTAGTATAGGGCTAGTCGGCCTTAAGAGGAGTAGAAGAGGAAGAGATAGTATTATAGTAATAGGTTATTAAATTAAGGAGGCACTATAGGTAGTAAAGCTAAGATAGCTAAGTAAGCTTTATAGCTACCCTAAGGGGCGTCTATATAGGTATAAAACGTCTTAATTCTATTTCTATAGTAAGCCTAACTTAAGATTAGAGCTATAGATTAATTAGATGACCTCTCTAATATAGAGTTATTAAGTCCTATATATTTAGAAATATAGTAGTCTAGAGTAGTATAATTCCTATACCTACTATTAATAATAAGCTATAATAGAATATTCCTAAGATAAGGCTAGATAAAGACTATTATAGTTAAGGCACTTTATCTTATTAAGGCTATTTATAACTAGGTAGTCTTTAGAATAAAAGTAGGCTAGGGCTATATATTACCTATATTTTAAAATAAATTAGTAGTAGTAAATAATATAGCTAAAGGCATAATAGTAGTAATATTATTAGAGCTAGACTATACTTATATAGGGTTTATATAGAAAGCACTCTAAGTTAGAAAAGACAACTTAGTAATAAAGGTTATTTACTACCTTTATACTATAAGTAATAATAATTATTAATACTTTTATTATATATTTACTTTAAAGGCATATTAGGTATACTATATCTATTATTATTTAGTTCTCTATACTTTATATAGCTCTAAAAGAGGTTAGGTCTTAAAAGATAGAGGTCTAAAAAATATCTTTTATAACTATAGAGTAGATATAGTAAGATAAGGTCGCGCCTAGCTTAAAGACATCTAGTTTTATATGCCTATAGGGCCTATTCTACTATACTAAAAGGTTCTAACTATAGCGATACGCTATATTCGCTAATAAGCTCCTATATACTCTAATATATGCCCCCTAACCTAGTCTTAAAGAGCACTATCTATAGTGTATAGGGACCTCCCTAGGAATTAACTTAGTACGCTAGTTACTCTCTAGAATAGATATATAACTATTAGAGATTATATGCTAATTTATGCCTCGCGCTACTAGCGCGCGTAGGAATTAAACCCCTTAGGGATTACACCTAGATATCTTACTTTACCTACTAGGGAAGCTATATATAATTACTACTATATATTATATGCCTATAGGGCCTATTATACTATACTAAAAAGTTCTAACTATAGTAATACACTATAGTCGCTAATAAGCTCCTATATACTCTAATATCTAGGATCTATTACTAGGCCTATATAGATAGTTTAATAGATAAAAAAAAGATTAAGGCTATATCTTTAAAAAAGAGCTAGTATGTAGCTATAATATCTTTATTATAAAAGGCTACCTAAACTATAGCTATTATTTCTTATAGTGTTTAAAGGTATATATAAAGCTAATATTTATATATAGATATAATAAGTTTATAGTTATATTAGGCTAAGACTAGCTTTACTTTAAGGTCGCTCTAGGCCTATACTATAACCTATACTTAGAAACTTATAAAAGGTTATATAATAGAGGAAAGTTTAGTAATAGTTACTTAGATGATTTTAATAATTATAAGATAGAAAAGGATTAAGATTAGGTTAGGAGAAGTATAAAAGAGTAAATATTTTATAAAGATATAAATTAAAAATAAAATTTTATTATATTTATTATAATATATATAATATAGTATTTTTTTAATTAAGGTTTCTATTAGGTTTCTAATATATTAGCGGCTTAGTACTAGGCTAGGCTTATTAAAGGTCTTATATTAGTAAAAAAGTAATAGTAATAGTTAAGCTTCCCTTAGCTAGGTGTTAGTTAGCTATACGCCTACTATTATATTATTCTAAGGTTAGTCTAGCCTTATACTATACCTAAAGCCTAGGTTGTATTTTTATTACTTATTTTAAAATTAATTTTACCTTAAGTTATATAGATATAGTAACTAAAAATATAATTTTAGCTATAGAGATTAATATATATATATTATATATAAGTATAGTAAACAGCGCTTACTATAATTATTAGTAAGTAAGATAGTTTTAAACTATAGTAAAAAGGTAAATAGGTATAAAAAGTAGGAATTCTAGTAGCTAGGTAGTCTAGATCTTTACTAATTAATCTATATAATAGTTTTACTATTAGGAATAACTTCTTAATAGTACTTACTATATAGTATAACTAACTCACTCTCTAAATATTAAGCCTACTTATATTTACCTAATTTACTTTTTAAGAAATAGATCTTCTATAACTTAGAATAAGCTACTCTTATATATAAATATACTTTTAAAAAGAGTATCTATATTATATAATTAAAAGTTCTATTTTAGTAGTCTATTAATTAATATATATTTACTATAATATAGATAATTTATATATAAAGTTTATTATTTATTACTTTTTAATTAATAGTTTAATTGTATTTTTATATTTATTTATAAAAATATACCTTATTAATATTTAAACTAGTAGGATTAAAACATGTTTAATAGCTATTAATACTATTATTATAATAATAAATATATATAATAATTAATGTATATTATAATTAATATATATTATAAATAATATATAATCTAGATTATTTAAATAAAAAGTAGTTAGTTTTTATTATTATGTATAGTATATACTATATAAGTTTATATTTACTTCTATATATAATATAAGCTATAGTTAAAATTATAAAATAGTTATTTTAGTAGTATTTTATTATTAATAATTAGAGATAGTTTAATATTCTTTATATATAAAGTTTATACATTTTAAAATATATTCTTAAGCGGTCTTATTGATCTTAGTAACTTTTCTAAAGTATGTATAAGATATGCTTAGGAATTAGAATAGACGTATTTATTTTATTATAGAGTCTTTTGTGAATGTTGGTGAGTCTAAAAAATCGGCCAAAAGTTAGCGGACTTTAGCATCACCATGTCGGGAAACCCATCCCCGATAACTACGAAGTATTAGTGTATGTATATATATCCTGTATATTTCGTATATGAATTTTTAATTGCACCCGCTCTTTTGACTTAACTTGGACTTCGAACCTCTGCGTACTTTGCTTCTATCGTCAGTTTGAAATACTTATCTTAGCCTTTTAATAGCAAGACTGTGCTCACTAGGTCGACAAGCGTTACGCGGTAATGGAGCTGCTAGCTGGCTCTATTGCTTGGAATGCCAATAGTGTGTGCTACTATTCAAGCATCGGTAAAGGCTCTCTCGAACAATGCCTAGCTTCAAGCGCGTCTTTTGATATTGAAGAGCTTGCTCAGCGTCTATCGCGCAATGCCCAGATTCTACTTCCAAGTGATGCTGCGTTTGACAACGCTACGCGCAGATGGAGTGTATTTGATGAGCCTGCGCCTGGCATTGTTGTCATTCCAACTGTAGTTTCCGATGTGGCTGCAACGGTGAGTATCTAGCTCGGCTTGATTAAGTATACCAATTGCTTACCTCGAGGAATGGCAACAGGTCAAATATGCAAACGAAAAAAATAAGCATTTTCTGGCCGTGAGTGGTCACCATGGTACAGCTAGTTCGCTTGGCAACCTACAGGGTGGTATCGAGATAGTGATGCGCGATCTGAACAGCGTAGAGCTGGCTAAAGATGGTCAATCGGCAAGAATTGGCGGTGGTGCCTTGTCAAAAGACGTCATCGACGCTTTATGGCAGGCTGGCAAGCAGACTGGTGCGATCACTCTCGCTTTGGTCCGGGTGTAGCTGGAACACTGACAAGCCGTAGTTACCGGCACCTGCGAATGTACAAGTTTACTTGGACCAGCCCTCGGCGGTGGCCACGGCTGGCTGCAGGGACACCATGGCCTAGTTGCAGACCAAATCTTGTCCACGGATGTAGTTCTCGCAGACGGTACCGAGCAGACTGTCGATGCCGAGTCCAATCCTGAACTGTGGTGGGCGCTACGTGGTGCTGGCCATAATTTTGCCATTGTCACATCCACTACTGTGAAGACCTACGAGATCAAACACCGTGACTGGGCCCGAAACACAATGTTCTTCACCAGACATAAGATCGAGGACGTCTACGCCGCCATAAACAACGATATCTTCAGACACGGCGAGCAACCTCCCCACGTTACCGTCTGGTCATCGACGGTTAATATTCAAGTCATCGATCCTGATAATCTCCTTCTTGTTGTCTTCATTATACAGGAAGGCGCCAAGATTGTCGACGGCAAGTATGCTGCCACGCTGAGAGACATCGGACCCGTTCATATCGTCGACACACCCGGCACGTATCTTGATTTGGCGTCCTGGTTTATGATATCCGCAGACGGAGCGCTCTGTCAAAAGGCGGGCCTTAAGACTCTACGCTTCCCGATATATCTAGATACATTGAACGTTCCTGCCATTCGAAAAGCTACAGATATGTTTGCAGATGCTCTGCGCGAGACGCCCCAATTTGCACTCTCATCTTTCACCTTCGAGAACTACCCCGGCCAGGGTGTGCGCTCTCATGCCTATGAGAATAGCGCCTTCGCATTTCGTGGGGACCACATTCTCGCCGTGCCACTTCTCACCTATGCGCCCGGTAATAAAGACCTGGATCGCAAGGCTATTGCGCTGGGAGAAGCGCTACGCCAAGTACTTCACGATGCATCGGGTCGCAACACAATGCACACCTACGTCAACTACGCGCTGAGTGACAGCAAGGAGGAAATGTACGGCGAGGACGCGTGGAGACTAGAAAAATTGGCGAATCTGAAGGCCAAGTACGACCCTTATGGCCGTTTCAATTTCTATAATTCCGTACTTTGAAGTAGGTTTCCCGAATATCTCTTTGTCGCTTCAAATTCTATCTTGTGGTTAACAGACTCATCGATACAAAGCAATGCGAATGAACTAGATAATTTTAGTAAGCATCACGTACCGTGACTCTTATAGTGAGTGCGTCGGTTCTACTTTCTAAGTAGCCATGTATCTGACACATGCCGGATGACACCATCTTGGCTGCACTTGGATGCTCTTGTCGACACTTCATTCGTAATAAATGAATGCGGTTTCTACAAAACAAAGCGTATCTTGCAGGGCGCGCAATCTCGAAGTGCTTCAAGATGAATGTAGACAAGGCGAGGGCGCCATTGTACAGTATGTGCTTGATCGAAAAGCACTAGATACCTATTATTAGGGGCGTGAATGGTGCGACGTTTGACAATGTACAAAATCGTTTCATACGGCCGAAGGCTAGAGAAGGCGCATTATGAGATAGGTGAATTTCAATACATAAGTGGAGCGTACTACTACGCATTGCTGGTCTGATGTCTTGAAGGCATAGGATGAAGGTTTAGTAATAATTTATGTAGCGGTGATAGGGTAGAGAACATTTAAACATCGTTTCGACACGCTCCAGTTGCAGTTCCTCCCATGCGCGTGACGCGAATCTACCAAGTGATGGAGACCGCTTTGCCCTCAAACTTATTCTCGAACGGATTCTCAAGCAAGTTGTCATATACCCAGCGCCCCACGTCATCCCTAGAAATACAGTAGCCGACTTCTCTGCTCTCGATGCCCCGCACAGGATCCTCAACACCGACTCGAATCTTTTTGTCCGGATTCGCCTTCGATTCGTCTAGCAAAAAGCTTGGTCGTACCATGATAACTCGTTCACCACTCGCTGCAAGTTGCTTCTCTGCAGCATCCTTATCCGCGTGTGGCGTGCTCAGCAAAAGTTTGTACATTGGCAGAAAGCCTAGCGGCACATCGCGGCCAAATCTAGAAATGCCCGTAGTGCTAATAGCTATATACAGCGGGTGAGACGCCTCCGCGAGCGCCTCATGCTCGGCACGCAGCTTGTGCAATGTCGAGAGCACGCACTCCGTCGCCTTGCTGCAGACGTTAGGGTCGTCGACACTGAAGGTCTTCATGTCGAAATATGCACCGACAGAAACGTGTATGACGTCGATAAAGCGCGATGGGTCGTCGGGCCTGACGAGACAGCGAGCAACGACAGCCGAATCGTGGGCGTTGCCCTGAATAACATGTAGGTTGTGCGGTTTAGAGGGGAAATGAGCGTCCATCTTTTCGGGCTTACGGCAGAGAGCCACGCAGGTGTGGCCAGCAGCGACGGCGCGCTTGAGAGCGGCAAGGCCACAGCCGCCAGAGGCGCCGATGAACGTCATCGTGTGAGGCATGCTGTCTCAACAAATTATCAAGACGGTGTGAGGTCGTGAAGGAAGTTTTTGGGGTGATGAAGAATGTGACTTGGGTGAGGTGAGAGATGGAGGCTCGAATGTATTGTCGTCGTCCAAGTTCTCAGTCTTTCCCCTCAGCCGGGCATAGAGTTAAATTTATATCGCTGCGTCCTAAAAAGTCTCGATGACATCGTTTCGCTAGTCTTTCAGTGGCTTATCCATGACTCAGCCTGCCCTACTATCGACCAAACGCTCTTTTCTCGCCTCTTCGCGCCACGGTACTATAAGAGCGACGACGCGACCGTTCGGGTGCACTTACAGTGGGTCGTGGGTAATTCCGAGTAACTGCTCAAATCTCACTAAAACGCCACCTTTTTAATAGCTTATTCTAGTAGACATACCAAGAATGAAGCTATTATATAGGCAATATATGAAATATTACTAGGGCTTCTATATTATACTTTTACTACTGTTATAGTAGCTCTATAAAATTAGCTAGAATTTTATAAAGAGTGGTAAAATAAAACTTTATTAATTCTACTATTAAACACATTTTTTCCCTACTTTTACTAACCTTCTTTAGTGCTATATATATAGCGCCTTGATAAGTCTATTAAAAATATTTTATACTATTTATTGATTTAATTGTTTTAATTATAATTATAATAAAGATTATTTAAATTAAAGAAAAGTAGCTATAAACTATAAATAAAAGGTGTTTTAGTAACAATTAAGTATCTATATAGAATATCCTATAATCCTTTATAATAGAATAGCTTATAGATAACTATATAGACTATCTTTAGTAGAACTATATATTTAATTTTCACCACTTAATTATTAAAATTCTATACTTTAATATTAATTTTCTTAAGCTTATATAAGTTATATAAATACATTATTTAGACTATAAATCTATTAAAAATAAAAAGGCACTTATTAGGGCCCTTAGTTCTCTTAATAAGGTTATTAAAAGAGACTATATACTTATCTAAACTAATATTAGATAAACTTCTATTCTTAGCTAAATAAACAACTAGTAAGATAATATTACGTCTAAAGTAACTATAGTTAGGTTAGAAATAAAAGGTTATAGATTCTTATCTCTCCTCTAAAGTTCCTTATAGACTATTTATTCTAGCTAGTAAGGCATTAAAGATAACGTCTATTATAATATATAATAAGTGCCCCTCTTTTTAACTAAAAAATAGTAATATCTATATTATAAGTTCTTAAATATATAGTAAAAATAAACTCTATATCTAAAAATAATAGTCAAACTTAAAATAAAAAATAAAATAATAGAAATTAGCTAGACTAACTAATCTAATAAGTAAAAGTATACTATAGTATAGTCTAATTAGGCGACACTAGCGCTAGAATTAATAGAACAAAAAGTAAAGAAAATATTAGTACTTATAGAAAAATTCAAGAAATAGGTAGTATTAGCCTATAAAATAATAGACATAATATAAAATAGAGGATATTAAATATTAAAAAGGTTATTTTTTAGAGATATAGGTTTTTTAATCTTTTTTATTAATAGCTTAGGTTTTTTATTTAACTATAGCGTAGGATCTATTTTTTCCTCTATATAGTTATATTTTCTAGCACCCTTAGTACCTAGGATAGGCATCTTTATCTACTCTATAAGCTTCTAAGTTTTATCTTTATTTCTATCTTAAAGGCTTATAATTACTATATTAATTTTATTAAGCTAGGTAAAGATATTATTAATATTAAAATATATTTTATTATTAGCTTTAATATACTTATTATATACCTATATATTAGCCTTATCTTCTATATTAATATAAGCCTTAAGGCTAATAAATTTCCTTATATACTTATTAATAGTATCTTTCAGTATTTAGTCGCCCTTTTATAAGTTATAATAGTGGCTTATTCTAAGTTATAAAAAGGTCTATTTCTTAAGAAGTAAGTTAGGTAAATATAAGTAGGCTTAATACTTAATAAGTTAGTTTATTATAGTATATAGTAAATACTATTAGGAATAACTTCCTAATAGTAAAACTATTACTTAGATTAATTAGTAGAGATCTAGACTACCTAGCTACTAGAATCTCTATCCTTTATATACTTATCTATCTCTTTATTATAATTTAGGATTACCTTACTTACTAGTAATTATAGTAAGTAGCGCTTACTATACTTATATATAATCCTTATAAGCATATTATATAACCCTTAGGGTTATATTACTGCTTATTATTTACTTAGCTACTTCCTTAGGCCGCTTAGTAACGCTGCCTTTTTATTATTTATAATATAATACTCCTCCTCTATTAGTCTTATCCTTAAGACCTTATTATTCTTTATAGGTCCTACTTTTAATTTCTCCCTCCTATATTATTTTTTCTAATAGTATGTTTAGGCGTATATAGAAACTATATAATCGTACTTCTTCTAGTTATAATATAACTTTAGATTATCTTTATCTTACTTAGTATATTAAACTTTATAGTACTAATTCTCTTAATAAGATTATACCTTATATACTATATTATTATAAATATATTTACTATATGTTATAAACGACACTACGTGGGGCCAGTCTATGGCGGGCGCACTGTGAAGCTATAGTCCTAGTACAACACTAGGAAGAAAGTCACGTAATGGATCATTAGATCATTGAAATAATCCGTTAACAAAGGATCATTATAGAATATAAATAATCTAAATAATCTAAGGATAGTAGAGAACTAGATAAGTATATAAGGAATAGAGATTCTAGTAGCTAGGCAGTCTAGATCTCTACTAATTAATCTAAGCAATAGTTTCACTATTAGGAATAACTTCCTAACGGTACTTACTACGTGCTACGATAAACCGACTCATTAAGTATTAAGCCTACTTATATTTGCCTAACTCACTTCCTAAGAAATAGACCCTTCTATGACTTAGAATAAGCCACTGTTACATTTTGATTAGTCCTATTTAGTGAGTTACTTAAAACCTTAAGCAGCACTAACCTTTACGATGTCTACTATAAACGGCAACACTACTACCCTAGCCTAAGTTATTGCGGCATAAGCTAAAACCATTAAGGAAATAAAACAATAGATAGAACATCTTATAAAACAGCTAGAGGAACTCAAAACCAACAAAGGAAAGGATAACTATAGCCAACCTAAGTTCCCTAAGCTAGAGAGCTATGATAGAACTAAAGGCGACATTAGGACCTTCTTAACCTAAGCTAAAGCCTACCTTAAGGTTAATAATAGTCTTAACACGGCTAAGAATTAAATTCTCTACATTAGAAACCTTCTAATAGGCAAGGCATTAGAATGGTAGGAGCCAACCCTTAGAGACTATCTTAACAACAGTCCTATGAATCGGAAAATGGAAACCGACGAAGCTTTTAAGGACTATAAGAAGTTTGAACAACTCCTAAAAAACATCTTTAGCGACCTAGACGAATTGCGTACCGCGACTCACAAACTTAAGTCACTTAAACAAACTAGATCCACTTAGCACTACGCATAAGAATTCTAGCAGATCGCTACTAAACTTAAATAGGATGACGATAGCTAGATAGAACTGTTCTATAACGGACTACGTAAAGATATAAAGGATGAAATCTTAAAGTAGGATCGACCTAGAACTATCGAGGCATTTATTGTAAACGCCATTAAGATCGATAATTAGAATTATGCCCGACGACTTAAACGTGGCGGAAAACAAAATAGGTTTTATAGATTTAAGCGTAATCAACCTAACATTAGTAAACGACGAGGAGGATCTACGGCGTATAGAACTCACCTAGGACCTATAGAACTCGACACTACTTATAAAGAAAAGGGAAAGTGCTATAACTATAGAAAAGCAGGGCACTTTATAAATAAATGCCGAAGCCCTAAGAAACAATAGAAGCCCGTACCTAAAGGACGGAAACTCTAAACCACTAATAGAGATAAACTACTAACTAGAAACATTAGCATAACTAATAGCGAAGATTACTTCTCTAAACCTAAAAGAAATTACTTCTTAGAGGAAGAATTAGACATAGTCTATGTTAAGAACGAAGATTAGGAACATAGAACTTAACCACTAGAGATCGGATTAATCGACTTATCTAACGCTTATAATCACGTTCTACTCCTATAAGGACCTAAGCTACTAGAACGTCGTCTAGTTAGTGCACTATTAACTAGCAAAAGGGACCTAGAACCTATTAGAGTCACGATTAGGGGAACAGACATTATAGACCCTTACGCTTTAATCGCAAGACTATGCGAAGTAGAAGCACACCCTAATCCGCGACTTCGACTCCTTAGCGCATAACACCTAGCACTTAGCACCTAACATTAAGACCATACTAAGATCTTATAGGCTTTATGCTTATACGATAATTATAGACAACACCTATAGAAGAAATTAGAATATAGGTGGTTTCTAAAGTTTACACTAGAATAGGGATACAGCCTATTCCTAGAAATAGATCTACGACACTAGACAATCTAGAAACGCAATAAGAACGAACTTATACTATAGAAGTCTAAGAATAAATGTTATACTAAGGATAACAACGCATACACTATCTAAGCTATAACCTTACGATATAAGGACGGCGGAAATAGTGTTATAGTAAGCAATCCGCTTAGCCTAGATTCGATCGGTATAATAGGCAGGCGATCTAGACGCCGCCTACGCTCCTATGCTCTAAAGGAACCGAGCATTTTTCAAACACTATAAGAGAGGAATTAATAGTTAGGAAAAGGCAGCCGTTAGAGCAACTAAGGCCTTTCTCTCGATAGAGATCTAATCGGTCTCTATATACCGTAAATATCAGCGGACACAAACATCTTATTATTAATATCATAATAGTAGGAAAAGAAACCTAGGCAATAATAGACAGTAGAGCATAAGGAAACTATATCTCGCTAAATCTTATTAATAGATTTAAATTGCACTAGAAGAATAAAGACAAGCCCTACCGACTTACGACTATAGAAGGAGGCGCAGTGAAGTATAGCTAAGGATAAGT
>JAFEME010000567.1:0-17789 GCA_018831755.1 Niveomyces coronatus
CTTAAAAAAAAAAAAAAAAAAAAAAAAAAAAGGCAGTACAATGCACATCAGCTCTCATCTCGTTTTTTTTTTTAAAAAAAAAACATGAATAAAAATATTTTTCGTACGACGGTACGCAAATATATCGTGCAAATGAACATCAACACGAGACAATATATTTGTGGATTCAAATGTCCCTTGTGCATCGTCAAATACGGACGTGACCGATGGCCTCGCTACCCTTCCCAGATTGGCGCGATCCCCAGGCGATGGGAGGGAGGACCTTGCGAGACACAGGCCTCGAAAAAATCCCAGCATGTCATGCATAGTGCAAGTGCAGTGCCTGCTTTGGCATCATATGGTTCAAAGCGCTGGTCCTCGCCGTGTTTGGTAGCACAAGACGTGTGACCATATCCGTGAAGGCAAGCAAACTGTGTCTTTTTATAGCGTCGCATGTATCGATAGGCTGGCTACCTATCCATGCAGCTGATACTCGAGATTCGCCGAGCCTCCTCTTTGATGGGATTGGTGGAAGTAGACGACCAAGTAGACAACTCCATCGAAGACGGGAAAACATGCCTCAGAGGCACGCACTGCAACCAAACTTCTCGGTACTCCAGTCTGCAAATGCGTGTGCTTCGTCCCAGTCCCAAAGCAGCAAATATGATACAACTCGGGAGCCTTTGGCCTTCTAACAAGCACGTCACTGGTAGTTTGCCGTCAGTGCTTCACGTCACCGTCTTAAGCCCGGATGTGTCCACTGCTTGAAGTTCGAGAAAGGATTCCTGAGTGTAAGGCTTGTTGGGCCATTCACCGATTACTTCGTTCTTGACCTTTCTGTTTTTTTTTCTTACATATTTTGTGCTTATGAGGGGAATTGATGATCGGTCTAATATAACAATCAAGGTTGCCCAACTAAGTTTGTTTCAACTATCTTGATACGTAATGTATCACTGGGCATCTAAATTATACAGCTAGTATTCTTATTTTTAACGTATACTCCCGGTATAGATACTGGATAGGCCGATGACAATGTTTTGTTTCGTACGAGTGCTTCACTATAGGTTTAGTCTATCTCGATTCTAGCGATCCAAGCCTTGATATCTCGTCGATGAAACTACGCGCCACTGACTAGAACTCTGGTGCCGGGACTACGGCGGCAATCGGGATACGCTTATAACAAAATGCTGTTTTCATGCCGATTTATGGCTAGAAATTTATATCACCAGCTGTAAAAGACGCGACGTAGATGTTCATCTGTTCTGCGCTTATGTCATTGGTCTCTTTGTGATTCTCGTTGCTTCCTTGCCATGATTACTCGTCATCACAGCAGCGCATTTTTGGCAGTGTGACTTGCTATTCCCCTATATCAAGACCATGTTGCTACTCTCGAAGCTCGGATTGCCGTCTCGTAATTGATCCAGTCCCAGGTACCACTAAAAGCTTATTGCAGAGTCAATACATGGCTCTCTGCATGTTGCACAACACGCTCGTGGATAGAAGATGTAGAATGTAAAAGTATAGCTTCGGATTAAATGAGAATATAGCTATAAGAGTTCTGCAACGCTCTTTTAATAACATGAAAGTAAGATAACCTACAGAGTCTACGCCTCTAGTATCAGCCAGCGTCGACAAATGAGGGCTCAAGAGTCGTAAGGATTTCCATTAAAGGCAAGAATATTAGGCGTTCCAGCAGGGACATTTGTAAGAATGCCGTGCGTGCCAAGCTCCTTGAGACGGTCGCAGATCCTTGAGCCGTTGATACCCTCCAGGCCGCCAATGTACGCGCCGAGACCAGATATGAACGGGGTGGCCATGGACGTGCCGGATAATGTCACCTAAACATGTGCACAAACACACGTACACAGGTCAGCATTTTGCCATTTCTCACCAACATAGAAGATACCGGGAGACGGTTAGAAAAAAAAAAGCCCGTGCCACATACGTTACCGCCTCCAGGAGCGAGCGAGGTGATCCGCGACCCCGGCGCAAAGATGTCAATGACGCTCCCGTAATTGGAGAACCCCGAGCGGGCGTCGGACGACTTGGACGAGGCCACCGTGCAGGCGCTCGGCTCCGAGGCGGGCGAGACGCTGGCAGCGTCCTTGTTGTCGTTCCCCGCGCCGGCGACGACGAGGATGCCCTGCTCGGTCAGCCGCCGGATGTCGCGGTTGCTCGAGGGGTCGAAGTCGCCAGCTAGAGACATGTTGATGACGACGCCGCGCGGGCACTGGCGCGTGCGCGAGTCGGCCATGATGAAGTCGATGGCGGCGACGCCCGCCGAGTCCGGCCCCACGCCGTCGTCGCCCAGGGACTTGACGCCGTACAGGCTCGCCCTCTTCGCCACGCCAAAAGTGTTGCTGCCGACGACGCCGGCGCAGAAGGTGCCGTGGCCGTGGCCGTCACCCTCCTGACCGGGAATGAAGCTCTTCAGCATCTTGGCGCGGCCGCCAAAGTCCTGTATTGTCCTGGGTTAGCTGGCCAGCGTTGAAGTTCTCTCCCGTCCCTCTTCCTCTGTCCGCGATGCCTTCTTTTTGTTACGGGGTTTCGACCTACAGGGTGCTTGTCATCGATGCCAGTGTCGAGGATGTAAACGCAGGTGCCCTCGCCGGCGCTCTCGTCATACGTGTATGTAGAGTTGTTACTACTACTGTTGGCATGCCTATGCGATATCCGGTTCAGGCCCCAGTCAGCATTTGCCTGCGTGACAAAACTGCCCGGCAGCGTCACATTCTTGTCCTGTCTGATATAATCCACCTAGAAAAGTCAAGACAAGGAAGGAGCCTCGTTAGTAGTCTTTTACTCCTTCGTCTCGTCTCGGCCACTCACGTCCGGGTGGCTCCGAAGCTCAGCTAGGGCAGCGTCATCGAGCGCTCCGGCAAAGCCTTGAATGATGTTTGAGTAGACATGTGTCGCGCCTTGCATGGCGGCCATCTTGTTGACATTTCCAGAAGCCAGTGCGCTGCCCTCCTTGAACTTGACAATGTACTGGCCCGGAATGGCGGCGCCTGGCTCGGCAAGATGCAGAGCAGCCAGCTCACTGCGCCTGTGACTGGCTGCGGCAGCAGCGGGTAGGACAGATAGAAGTACAGAAGCGCGCATCTTGGAACGGATCGATGTATGTAGAATACACGAGACGGGGAATACTGCCGAGGTCTGCTGGTCCCATCCGCGCGCCCATTCAAAGGGAGGGGAGTCGTCTTTATATCTATCTTTCCCGCCATAGACACACACACGTAAGAGACATGAAACAAATGCAAAAGGGCTGATAGACTCCTCATTTGCGGTATTACCACGTTGGTAGATAGAATGGACTTCACGAAGCCCATCACGTAGTCGGAAACAGGCAGGTGATAAGAGGCCCCTGTCTTGAAACGTTGTACAGATATGGCTCGACTTCCGAGTCCTAGCAGTTAAAGGTTAAACTGGTAACCGCGCGTAAGCAAGATCGACCGCCGACGACTGATGCGGCACAAAACCAACACCAGGGGTGGCATCGACCCGCGCCATTTATTTAACCTTAAAAATGCCATGACCCCGAGAACAGATCTATATCGCATTGTACCAGCTCTTTTAAGGACTTTCTGAAGCGCACCAGCAACAGCTGGGGAAGGTGGACGGGCTGTTAGCATTGCCATGGAGGAAATGATATGCGCCTGTCGCCGGCGAGTTCGGTTAGCCACATAGTAGAAACGTCCCTTGGAACGCTTGAAAGCGCGGCGTTGGACAAACTCGGGCGAAGCCGATGATGACCTCGATCGGACCCGAGGGTCGGCTCAAGTCTGGCTGACGAGGCCCGGATAGCGCTCGGCGAGGCGCAAGCAAGTTCCGAGTCCGACAACTGTACTTTCAACGAGGAACAGCAACGCGGCTCAAGGCCTGTCGGGCACGGTTGAAGGCTTGGCGTTGATTGTGACCACTTTTATCTGGGCAACAAGTCAGAATATCTCGAATTAGAGCTTGAGTTGAGACAAACCCCGACTTCTACGGCTGAAAATCACCCTTCTTCTTCTCTCGCCCTCACCGCATCATCATGGCCTGTAATCTCTTTTGAACGCAACATTTCTTGTTTCCTTTATTTTTAATTCAAATCTCTAATATTTATGCTATTACTTTCTAGGTCTTTGTGACAAGTACTTAATAATACAGAGGTCGACAGCCAGCTCTTCTTTACTCCCCCGCCAAGTATGGTAGCTACTAACAAAAGTCATGACTGCTCTGTCGGCCAGCGGCTTTCTCTCACGTGACTCAGTCGCTACAGCTTCGTCACATCGACGACCTGACCCTCCCTCTCTCTCTGGTAGGCACAACGACTCGGACCATTCGTGACATCATTGGCATCACAACTTCATCCTCCTTTGAGCTGCCGGCAGGCAAGCCAACAAAATACCCAACCGAGAGATCACCCCCCGAACCGCATCCACCATGTTCTCCACGAAGCCGGCCAACTCGCTGCGCAAGCTCTTCTCCGGCTACCACGAACCGCCGAGCATCTCCCCGCAGCAGTCGCAGAGGCTGCTCGACGGCCTCAAGTCCTCCTTTCGGCTGCAGCTCGAGCAGGAGTACGGCCCGACGGCCCTCTCCCGATCCTCTCCAGCCCCCTCGAAGCACGCGGTCCGACACTCCGCCGCCAGCCGCCACCTCCGCTCCATCCTGGCGAACCCGCTCTTCTCCTACGACAGCAAGGCCGCCGCCGCCGCGGCGGATGTGGCCCGCACGATCCCCTCGCCCGTATCGATCCCGAGGCGCGACCCAATGGACGACTTTGACCACGCCGTCGCCAGGGGCCTCATGACGCTCAACGCCGCCACCGGCTGCCTCATGACCAAGCAGAGACTAGTCAACTCGTGCGAGGTGCGCACTCGCCCGGCCTCGTCGTCTGCCACGGCGCTGCGCGTCGTCCGCTGGCTGCGCTCGACCGGCGCCGAGAACGACCTGGCCTTCCTCGACCACGAGGCATTTATCCGCTCGCTCGCCCCGTTCCTCGTCGCCGAGCGCATGGAGGACGTCGCGTGGGGGTGGATCAGCCAAGCAATCCGGCAGCCGGCGCGGGGTAGCAGCAGCGGCGACGCCACCGACAACGACACCTCCAAGACGGCGCAGACGCGGCGCGTATCCTTCCTCCTCGCGCAGCTCGTGCACGTCAAGAGCCGGCCGCGGCACTGCGACCTCGACGGCGCTATCTCCGCGATCCTCAGGGCCGAGCAGCTGCTCGCCGACGCGGATCCGCTGCTCGCCCCGTCGGCGCCGCAGGTGCTCCTTCTGCCGTGGCGCTCCGTCTCGTGGCTCTCGACCGTCGAGTCGTATCGGCAGATCACCCCGTCGGAGCGCCTGTTCGACGCGCACCTCGACGCCGCGGGCCGGCTGCGGCGCCCGCTCTCCATGGAGACGGCGCACCTGTACCTGCACCACCCGACGCGCCCGGACCATGCGCCCGCGGTGCGCTTTCTCAGCGACAGGCAACGGCTGCGCAGACTGGTGCGCGGCATCTCGCGCGGCAGCTTCGACGATGCGCGGGGTCGCGGGGCCGCGGCGGCGGTACCGGGTAGCCTGAGCGTCGTGCCGTGGGTCGCCTACCTGGGCTACGACACCGTGAACCATCTCGAGACGGCGGGACGTAGTCGGGAGGCGCAGACGGTGACGGCGATCCTGCAGGAGGAGCTGGCGGGGCTGTTCCGCCCGGAAGTGCAGCCTTGCTGAGCTTGGCTGCTGAGATTGTGTTTACTATTCCTTCCTTCATGATACCCTCTTTCATAGCCCTTCCGCCGTGCATTCTGCGCTGGTAGACGCAGTTTCTTGTATCCGCAGGCGCTTCACGAAGTTCGAAATTCAATGTAAGCATTAGCATGTCGTCATTTACATACAAAAAAAAAAAGAAAATTAAAACACAAGATTACATCGAGTATCCCATACGTGCCATCACAGAATGCACCATTGCTTTTGACATGCCGCACCGCTGCCTTACTCTGACGACTCGTCTGAATCTCCAGCATCTAAATCGTCCAGGTCGCTCTCCACTCCCGCACCGCCCTCGCCGGCATCCGCCCCGTCCTCTTCATCATCGTCATCACCCTGGTCCTCAATGTCAAACAGGCCCCAGATGTCCCAGCGGTCGCCCGGCGCGTTCCTGCCGACGTACTTGGTAAACTTGAGGGTGCCGCTGTCGCGCATCACCAGCGTCAGCTTGTTCCAGCCGGCGTTCTGGTGGAAGAGGATGTTGTCGTCGGCGCTGCTGGTCTTGTACACGGCCGCGTCGGCGTTCTGCTCGTCGTCCTCGTCCTCGTCCGCGTCGTCCGCCATGTAGACCTCCTGCCCGCCAGCATCCTCCTGCTCGCCCTCTTCTCCCGCAGCAGGCCGTGTTGCCTTTGCTCCCTTGGCAGGTTTCGGCTCCGCCTTGGATTTGCCCTTGCCCTTGACGTCGTCAGCCTCCACCTCGTCCTGCTGCTGCTGCTCCTCTTCCGGCTCATCGGCATCCGGCTCCCGGTCGGCGTCGTCCTCGGCCCAGCCTTTGCTCGGCGTGATGCACAAGTTCATCTCCAGGCGGGCGGTGCCCTCGTGATTCGTCGCCAGCGTGTAGTCGTGGCCGCGGCGGAAGCGGCGCGCGATCACGTCGTGGTTCTCCACGAGGCCGTGCGCGGCGACCTCGAGCCAGTTGCGGAACGCGCGGCTGGGAAGCAGGTGGTCGATGAGCTCTGTGATGGGCGACTCGTCCTGCGAGGTCCGCAGCTCCTCGGGCAGGCTGGGCTGCTGGTAGAGGAAGCGGTGCTTGTGCGGTGGCCGGGCCACCTTCCACGATGTGACCTTTTCGATCCCCGCGCTATCCCCGGGGAGTTCCTTGGACTCTTGCTCCTCGATGTAGCTCTGTAGGCGGGCGGCGAACTTCTTGGAAAGAAACGACGGCAACGTGATGATCGATCGTTCGAGGAAATACTCCGAGACTTGCTCGAGCGTGTCGGGTGTGAGGTAGGTCGGCGACATGTACTTGAGGAGGAACTCGAGATCGGCCTCGTCAAACTCGGCGCCGGCAGACTTGCTCTTGGTGACGGGGACAACGCGAGCCTGAGGCGCGTCGTACTGGGCCGGGTTGCCCTGGAGCTGCATCAGGCTGCTGTTCTTCGCATTCTTCTCCTCCTCGCCCTCGACGAAGCCGTCCTCGCCGGGCTGCGGAATATGGAACCATCCGCTGATGGCCATGCGCACGCGGCCGCCGTCCCTGTCGAGCTGCTCCTTGCTCTCCGCATGGTAGACCTCCTCGACATCGTGGAAGCTCTCGCCGGGCTGGACGGCGAAGAAGCTGAGCTGGTTCCAGGCGGGCGGTATGCTCTTCACCGCGTCGGGCAGCGGCGTCTTGGCGGCCTCGCCGCCGTCCGCGCCCTTCTGCTCCTGCACGGGGAAGAGCCGCAGCGCGCCGCCCCATTCGGGCTTCCAGGCGGTGTCCGGGTCGGTGAGGTAGAGGATGTAGCTGACGCGGCGGCTGCCGATGACGTCGTCGTGGCAGAGCAGGTAGCAGCCCGGGGTGTAGACGTTGATGGCCATGTCGGTCTTGCGGCCGCTCAGGGGCCCGCAGCCGGTGATGCGGGAGACGTAGCCGCGGAAGGCGTCGGAGTAGACGGCGTCGCGCAGGGCCAGCAGTGAGGGGAGCTTGGCGAGGGAGGCGTCGTCGAGGCCGTCGAGGTTGGCCAGGTCGCCGGACTGGTGGATCTTGTAGATGTCCGTCTCCTTGGGGGTGAAGTGGACGTTGGCCTGGACCTCGCGGCGGACGGAGCGCAGCAGCTCGTCGTCGACGAGGCCGTGGATGACGGCGTGCTTGTAGGGCGACGACTGTGCATACTCGGCCTTGTAGGTTTCGAGGTTCTCTTCGTCAAAGAGACCGGCGCGGAAGCGATTCTGTGCCTCCTCGAAGCTCAATGCTGCATTCATCGTCGTTAGCAGGTACTGGTGGTATTGGAGAGGCCAGTCCCGGGCGGGCTCGAAGGCGTAATGGACGTTGCACTCACAGACTTTTGCCCGCTTGGACGAAGCGCCCGCAGCTTCTGCAGACTCATCCGCCTTTCTCTTCATTTTGCCAACGACGCAGCGAGCGATTGTGAGGCAGACCAATCCCAAGTCTTGTCGTGGCGGAAATGACGACTTTTCTTTCGACGGGGCTCAGCTCTGAATTTTTGACTCGGCTAAATAACCTCACCGTGTACGTACAGTATGTAGGCCCACCCCGCCCATCTCTTACTACTACCACTGTCAAAGCCATGTAGTCTTCTGTTAACGAGCTCGGCACACAACATGGAGCAGTCCAATGCCAATATTCAGGCCGCCTATCAATCATCAATGAGCGAACCGATCTACTGCCACAGCTTCACAATATCCCTGAGCGGGATTGACAAAATTCCTAGCCCGACAAAGACAGCACCTCCCTGAGCACCTCAACCAGCCCAAGCACCTCTCCCACTGCGCGCGCAAGAACAAGTCAGTCATGCTATTCACGAGAGCACGTATCAGCAGCCAAGGCCCCCCGTGTACTCACTTGTGTTATAAAGTGCCAGGCTCACCCGCACCACGCCATCCTCCCCGAGCCCCAGCGTCTCCCTCACCAGCCGATGCGAATAAAACGCGCCCCATCGCAGCCCGTACCGTGACCTCGCCTCGATGGCCTCGACCACCTCTCTCGAGCCCCGCCCTGCCACCGTGAAGCTCACGATCGGCAGCCTATCCGCCGTGCTCCTCGCATCCTCACTCCCCCGCGCCGCTGCCGCCGCCGTCCGCTTCCCGTAGATGGTGACGCCGGGCACCTCCTCGCGCAGAAAACCCAGCAGCGCCCCGGCCAGCGCGTTCTCGTGCGCCTCCATCCCTCCGGCAGCCGTCGCCGCGCCCATGTATGCCACCACCTCCGACACGCCCCGGCACAGCTCGTAGCTGCCGCCCGCGAGTCCCATCTTGTCCGCCAGGCTGCGCTGCGGGTTGAAGAAGTGCGCGAGGGAGGAGCGCATGCGCGCCTGCGCCGCCCGGCTCGCGTACAGCGTCGCCACGTGCGGCCCGAAAACCTTGTACCAAGACCAGACGTAGAAGTCGACGCCGCCCAGCGCGCCCACGTCCACCCGCCGGTGCGGCGCGTACGCCACCCCGTCGACGCACACCAGCGCCCCGGCCCCGTGCGCCAGCCCGACCACCCGCCGCACGTCCGTCACTGTGCCCAGCACGTTGCTCGCGTGCGTGCAGCAGACGAGCCGCGTGCGCGGCGTCAGCAGCGCCTCCAGCTCCGCCGGGTCCAGCTCCAGGTCCGACGGCGAGGACGGGGATGACGCCGATGGGTGCCACCACTTCACGCCGAGGCCCTGCAGCTCCGCCAGCGCCAGCCACGGCGCAATGTTGGCCTCGTGGTCCATCGCCGACAGCACCACCTCATCCCCTGGCTCGAAGCGCAGCGTCCACGACAGGTTCCGCAGCAGCTGCGTCGCCGACGAGCCAAACACCACCTCGTCCGCCGAGGGGTCGGCGCGCACAAACGCCGCCGCGTCCGCAAAGGCCCGCCGGTAGCTGTCCACGGCCCGCCGACTCGCCGCGTACGACCCGCCTAGCTGTACGTTGCTGCCGCCGCCTAGGTAGTCGCCGATGGACTCGATGACGGTATCCAGCGCCTGGCTGCCACCGGCGTTGTCAAAGTAGACTTGGTCAGTGTTGGCGAGTGCGGGAAACCGCTTGCGAACCTCCAGTGACGACTCTGCCATGGCGCGTGTCCAAGATGGTAGCGATGAATGGGCACAGCAGTAATTCTTACTCGATAGCTATGAAGCAATTCCGATTGTACTGCCTATAAATGTGATTCTCGGTTACTTCTTCTCGGGCATGATCCAGAGATGCTGCAAAACTTGGCCGACAGCCACATTCGCTGCCGCGATTTAACTATCGGTGGTGTCTCCGTCATACATAGCCCCAGCAAGAGGCGGCGGGGGAGGGGTTTTCTAGTATAGCCCTGCCCGGGAATAATCGCGCCCAGCACATTTAAAATCGTAGGGCAACATCGGTCAGCGCAATTTCTTGAATGTCCCAGTCAATGACATGTACTATTTATACCCATTGACATGTAGCCCAACTGTGAATACTTCTGAGAAGCTCGCATGCTGCAGTTTCGGCGCCGGCTGTGCTAGAGTAGGACGCGATCTGAGTGCGTAGACGCTTGCCGCATCCTCAAGTGGCTCCGACTCCGACAATTCTAGCACGTAGAGCTCATGAACAATATGAAGTCAAATGAGAATGAATACGTATAGCTTAATTTGGACTCAGCCTACATTATATTAAAACCTCGACTAATTATATAGGGACTCGTGGTATCGGTAATCGTGAGTCGACCTGCCATGGCTCGATCGGACCATAGTGCCACTTCACCATATCGTAAACATCATGCGCATCTTTGGACGTCTAGTTTACAATACAAGAGCAATAGCAGCGACGGCTCCAACCATACCGGCCGGACCATGGACAGCGGCAGCGTTGGGCCTGGCGGTGCTGGACGTAGTGCCGGCAGTGCCTGCAGTGGCGCTCGATTGAGACGGGGCACTGGTGGTGCTAGCAGCCGAATTGCCGGTAGACGACGCAGAATTAGATCCCGTAGCCGTCGACGAAGCACCACTTGTTGACGAAGCGCTCGAGGAGCTGCTCGCAGTGTCGCACTTGACCTCGGTGGGCAGATTGGCGCCCGAAGCGGCACACAGCTTGGCGGCAAGAGCGAGGGTGTCGGTTTTGCCCTTTTCGTCGCACTTGGGCTCGAGACAGCAGGCAACCTTGCTAATGAAATCTTTGTTGTTGCAGACGCAGTTGAAGTCGACGAGGCTGCAGCCAGCGACGCTAGAGCCGTCCATGAACTGCTGAACGCATGGTTTCTATAGAAAACAAGTGTGAGTCGAGAGCCGACGTACCCAATTGAAGACGGCGGGCTCAAACTGAGACCCGGCATGGCAAGGTATGACAAACAAGTGTAGACATCATCGAGGGGCAGAGGGTGGCTGCAGGTACTTACTGCGCACTCAGGGATCAGACCAGCGGGATTGGAGTCGGCAGCGGCCAGAGAGGCAGCGACAGAGAGAAGCGCGAGAGTAAACTTCATATTGATCGTAGGAATTTTAATGGATTGTTACAGGAAAAGAGATGCACAAGTTGTCGAATGAAGCAGATTTGGAAAGATGAAGAGAAAGAGAAGAAATAGACACGCGCCGATGGTAGTCGACCTGGGCAAGGGGGAAGAGGAGGCAGGAGCTACCTTCCTATAAGCGGCCAAGTTGGCTATGAGCAGCAGCTTCCAAATATTAGATTCGGCTCGGCACAGCCATTGTACCTCCTGTACAGTGTAGGGCAGGTTGCATGTACAGTACGTGTCGGCGGGTTAGATCGCGGGACTAATATCCTAGTAGTAATACCGTAAGGAACCAGGTATATTGTACACGAGCCGCGGGCAGTTCTTTTTACATCCTGTCATTGTCCTCTATAGAATACGTCTGGCGCTTTGCTTTGCATCTCTATCTTGCCTCCTTTCATGGTTATAGTTTCTATATTGGAAAAACAAAAGGCATCACGTTGTGATTGTAGCTACAATGCCAACACTCTGTCGACGGGGACATCATTACGGAGTACATACCTAGCCTGGCTTCGACCACGCGATTCGACGATGCCGAGACCAGTTGACGGCTGCCCTGCGGTGGAGAACTGTTGCGAGCTCTACCCTGTCCTTGACTCTGTACTGCAACGCACAGTACCTGAGGTAGTTGCTGGGGAGTTCGACGTAGCTTCGTCCTTGCCCGTAGCTGCAGCACACAGAGTTTATAGGCTGATCATGCATCCTCTTACAAAAGTAAGTATCCTTATGTCGGCCTTCTTTTCCTCTTCCCCTTCCTATTGCGAGAGCCCATGTGCCTCACAACGAATGCGCATCATCGATAAAGTGAACTTTGCGGTACGCGTCTAAAACCTTGGGGAACCCTGTACGCGTACTGTACGGTGCATCGCCACCGCTTTTGTTCGCACGGCGTTTGACTACGTAAAAGATTAGTACTAAGGTAGTGGGTAGTAGGTAGTAGATACTGTAGATACTCCAGTGGGTATCCTGCCCTGCTGGGGGCTGCGGTGGCGGCCCGATAGCCATCTTGTCACATGACCGGGGATTAGGACCCGATGGAGAATCCCTAGTCCTAAGACAGTTAGATAGAGAATTAAGCCTTCTTTATTATAAATTAGTAGTAATTATAAATTAATTTTATACACTTTATACCTAACTAGAGAATTATGGAATTTATTTATAAATTCTAACTAGACTAGGGATTCTAGGATTTCTAACTAAATTAACTAAATTCTAGACCTTAAGATAGCCTCCTAAAATATAAGCTAGACGCTATTATTATAGGGTAGTTCTAAAAGCTCTATCTAAGTTATTCTCTAATAGACCTAATCTTTATAATACACTCTAGAATAAGAGCATAGAAGGAGGACTAAGATCTATCTTACTATTAGAGATTATAAAAAAGTCTAATATATCTAAGCATACCTATCCTATAGGTTATATAAATTAGTATGCTTAGAGAATCCTAAACTATTTAACTTCTAACTCCTTAGTTCCTAGAGATCCTATATAGTATATTATATACTAAGCGATAAGGGCGTCCTACCTAGGCTAGCCTTTATTTTTTACCTTACTTCTACCCTAGTAGAGTTATTAAATAAAGACTATATTATATAAGATATCTTTATAATATTAGCTATTATATTAGCTATGCTAGTCCTAATAAAAGAAGTAGAAAAGAGTGCTATTAGGCTTAATCCTATAAAATTATATTAAGTCTATCCTACTAGAGTAAATTCTAAATCCTACTAGCCCTTAATAAGGCCCCTGCCCCTTAGTACCTAGCGTCTTTAGACCGTAGGTATTATAGAAAGTAGAGGGGAGCCTTAATTATCCTAATCCTAGTACCTTCTAAACCTTATAGTATAGATATTTTTATTAGACCGTCCTATACTAATAGCGTTATTAAGGGAGGTGATTAATTTATTATACCTAGATAGATATAATACTCTAGTAAGTAATTAATCTATAGTATCTTATAGCTAAAGGCCCTTATAAAAATCTAATATTAGATTCTTTAATCCTAGATATAAGGACTAAGATACTTTAAGTATAGGCATACTTACTTATAGTAAGAATACTATATATATTTATATCTACTTATTTATAGACTAGCTAAAGGCTTACTATATTTTATATAGTAAATAGTAAGTTAAAGATATATAGATAATATATCTATAAAGTATTATATTTTAATAGTATTCTAGCTTCTTATTATTAGTAGACTATTAGATATTAAGGTCTACTAAAGTAGTAATTATTTATAATAAGCTTATTAAGAGATAGAAGCCTTTAATTATAGAAGCCTAGACCTAACTTAGGAACTATAGATATACCCTTACTAATATAAGAAATAGTAAGAATATTAAGACCTATATCCTTAAAGTTCTCTAAGATACTAGGTTAGTATACTAGCACCCTAAAGCCTAGCTCTAGCACGTCTATTACTCCTTAGATCCTAATATTAGGGGATTACTAACTAAGCCCTATAGAGACGTCTCTCCTAAAGAATTTACTTAGTAGATATATTTACGCTAGAGCACTATTAAGGACTTAGTAGTATCCTAAGGCAATAAGGACCTAGCTAACTATTAAAGATAGCTATTTCTATCCTAACCCTTTTAGTTCTAAAGCTATTAATATAACTTATACTAAAGTTAATTCTAGTCCTAGTTATAATAGAATTACTAAAATAAGTTTAATAATTCTAATTATTATACTAATAATCTTAATTATTATAGTAATAATAGTAGATAGTGTTAGAATAAGAGAGTAGATAGTTAAGAAACTCTCTATAAGTAAGAATAATGCCCTTAGTTCCTAATAACCTTAGGGGATAGAAGAAAGCCACTATATAGATTAACCTATAATAGTCGCCTAAGGCTAGATAATAGGAGATTTAAGAATTATTAGTAAGGACTAAAACCCTAATCTGCCTATTATAATATAGAAGTAGTACTAGAACCTTATTATAATAAGAGCTAGTAGAAGATAAATAAGGAAATTAAGGAAGAGGATAACTAGGATAATATTATACTAGACTAACCTTAATTTAATTCTAACGACTAGATACTTAACTAAGTAGCCTAGGAGGTAAAGTACTAAGTAGAACTTAATTAGTTAATTTCCTTATAGTAGCTATAGTAATTAGACATTATAACTATACCCTAGTCCTAAGAGTATTTAGTGTACTATATCTAGGCGGAACTAAGATATAGAGCCCTAAAGCTATCCTAATATTATCTATATAGCTAAAACTTTAAATCTATAAATAGCTTATACTACTATTTATATAAAATTTATTATAATTAGACTAGTTATAGCTCCTAGACCTAGATAGTTAATTATACTAATTCTTACTCTTATAAGATAGCCTTAAAAAAGGCAGCGGTAGCGCTAGCCTTACTTTAAAAGGCGGTAGTAGATATATAGCTAATTATAGGTCTAAATCCCTATACATTACTCTAGGTCGTAGAGGTAGATAAGGACTAGAAAGCTTAGCCGCTAGTCCTAGGCTCGACCTAGTTATATATACGTTTTTAGGTCTATCCTAATCTAATACGACTAGGCATCTAAGAAGATATATATATAGACACTAGAGCTTTTACTATGCTAGTAGACGCCTTATAGCTAGCACGCTATTTCCTAGAATTATTACTATATATAGCAACCTAACCTATGCTTATCTATAGATTAGGATTATAGCTAGTATAGACTAGTCAATTTATAGCAATTTAGCTTTATTTTATAGATAAGCGTTATAGTTAGGTAGTAATAGTAAAAATCCTAGTCTAATTAGTAGTAGTTAAAGGCCTATAAACTAATATGCTCTTAGGAATAGATACCTTTATATCTTTAGGATATAAAATTAGGATTAGGTAATGCTTAGCTATTCTAAAGTAATATAGGTAGGTTAAGATTCTAGCTTCTATCTAGAGGCTAGTAACTATATACTCCTATATAGTCACCCTATAATATATAGCTATACTAGCTTTATATAGAACCTTAGCGATCCTTATAAAGTATATAGTAGCCCTAGGATCCTATTATATCCTTAAACTACGCTCTCTAAAAGGTTATACTATCTTTATAGTAATAGCTAATATAGCAACTTAGTAGATCCTTATCTATAATAATATAGCCTATCCTATTACTTTATATTATAATACTAAGATAGGTTACTTTAAGTAGCTACTAATAACTACTTAAGTAAACTAAGTCTATATAGAGGATGCTATATCTACTATAGAGCTAGTAGTAGTTATTAACGACTTAATACGCTTTATAATAAATTCCTAAGTAGTTAAGGAATAGACTATACACTACCCTATAGGAGTATAGATCTAGAAGGGACCTAAGTTCTAGACCTAAGCCTTATAAAAACTTATTAATAAATATAAAGACCTATTTTAAGATAAGGGTTTTATAGCTATCCTTAAGGATAAGATAATATAAGTTCGCCTTAAGCTAGGATAGGAAGCCTTACTATAATAGAAGTATAAGATCTACTCTTAAGGCCCTAAGGAAAGAAAGATAATTAAGTGTATAATAGCTAATTTACTAAGTAAAAGTAAGCTATTTTAGACCTAATTATAAGTTCTATTTATATTCCTAGTCTTTATAATATAGTAGGGTCTAGGAGATAAGTGTAAAGGTTATATAGTAGTAGATATCTATCTACTTAATGCTTAAGTCCTAAATAATATATATCTAATAAAGCGCTAGGATAAGATTATAGTGTAACTAGTAGATTCTACCTATATTACTATTATTAACGCTATAGTATTCTATTACTAATAGTTAGTCTATCCTAACTCCTAATAGACCTTTATTATAATAATATATAAAGGCTAATTTATATTCTAAGTCCTTATAATAGGCTATAAGAATTATAATACCTATATTTAATAATAGATAGAAAACCTACTCAAGGGAACCTAGGCTTAGCTATATATAGATAATATATATACTAGAAGCCCTAATCTCCTTTAGCACCTATAAGATATAGAATAAGTCTTTTAATAGCTATTATTAGCTAATTTATTAATAGGCATAGAGAAGATATTTATAGGATTAAGATTAGCTATAGTTCTAGGCAGAATTATAGACGCTATAAGCCTAACTATAGCTAAGGATAAGCTAGCTACTATTAAAAAGCTAGAATTTCTAATATTGTTAAAAGACCTTAAAACCTTCTTAGGATTTATAGGTTCCTTATATTATAATGTCCTATACTACGCCTAGATGGTCTAGCCACTATAGGACTATAAAACAGCCCTATAAAGAGCCGCCTAAGCCTATTAATAGGCAGCTATAGTAGTTAAGGAAGTAAAAGAAATAGGGAAGGACATAGCTAAGGTCTATAAGCAATATAAACTAGCTTTAATAGTATAGGCGAATTATAAGGCATTAATGTAATAAACCGTTATAGCGGCACTGCTCTACGCTATATATACTACTATTACGCCTATGTTAATTGCCTATAATGCGATTAATGACCTAACCTTTTGCCCTTAGTCTAATAGTATAGGCGTACGTTGCACTTTAATCGCATTATAGGCAATCAATATAGGCGTAATAGTAGTATATATAGCATAGAGTAGTGCCGCTATAATGGTTTATTATAATTAAGATAGCCTATAGAGGCTAAGATATATAGTTTCTAGATAGTTAAGTTAGCACTATCTAGTTATAGCACTTTTATATATTTCTTAGTCTATAAAAAGCTCTTCTTTAATATTAATATATTAGCTAATAGCATAGGCATTATAGTATACTACGTTAAAGAGCATACCCTCCTTAAGATTATAGTAAGAGGATAAGTTATATTATACCCGCCCTAAGCCTTATGCTAATTAATTATATATCTTTTAAAAACGCTATTAGACACTAAGAAGCAATACTAGGCTACTAAGATAGAAATCTTAGGATTTATATAGGCATTAAGGAAACTATAGCACTAGATATATACTACCTAGAACCTACCTATTATCTACTTTATAGATTATAATTTACTAATCTAAATATAGTCCTATCTAGATATAGCGAATAGTATATTAAGGCATATAGTTAATAAGAAGATATTAAGAGCTCTAGAATATATAAGTTAATTTAATATCTAGATCTTATACTATAAGAGATTTAAGCATTTAGTACCTAATGCTCTTAGCCGCCTACTAATAGTTCCTTTATATACACTAAAGGACTAGAAGGGCTAATTAGACCTTATATTAGATAAGAGACCTAAGCTTTAGCTAAATAAGCCCTAATAAGCCTATATATCCTAAGAAGTAATGCTTATAAGCATAAGCCTAGCATTCTAATCTAAGCTCTAAGCTAGGTGTTATAAACAAGAATAAAGGAGGCGGCCTATAGCGGCGGCCCGACCCTAATAACATAAGTGATTTAGAGCAATATAAGTAGAAGTCACGTAACTACTTAGTAAGATCAGTTAGATCTATGCGCTTAGCACTAAGCACACTAAGCCATATAGAGTAGTAAGGATCACTAAGAGAACAGTAGAGAGCTAGATAAGTATATAAGGAATAGGAATTCTAGTAGCTAGATAGTCTAGATCTTTACTAATTAATCTAAGTAATAGTTTTACTATTAGGAATAACTTCCTAATAGTACTTACTATATACTATAATAAACCGACTTATCTAGTATTAAGCCTACTTATATTTACCTAACTTACTTCCTAAGA
>JAFEME010000568.1:0-17783 GCA_018831755.1 Niveomyces coronatus
TTGTTTTTTTTTTTTTTTTTTTTTTTTTTTTTTTTTTTTTTTTTTTTTTTTTTTTTTTTTCCTTTTTGCTTCTTGCGAGCGAAGGATTCTGATGATGTGCGTGGCAAAAGGAAAACGAAAAAGAGGGTGAGGATATTGAGGAGTAGCTGGAAGAGGGGCAGGGATATCTAGCAGATGTAGTCTCTGGGGACGGATAGGTCGGCTGAAGGTCTAGCAATTGACAGGCCGAAAAAGGATGTGAGAGGAATGGAAGCAAAAGTTTTAAATGCGGAAACAAACTCTTTTTTTTTCTGCTCCTGTTGTGTGTGTGTGTGTGCGGGCAGTATGGATGATGGCATAAACTCAATGGACGGAGGTGGCGAGATGGAAGGCGTACTGTATGTATGGTGGTGAAGATGTACTGATGCAGACAGCACAGCACATTGCTGGATGTGATTGCGGTGTTACCGTGCATTTCGGACCCATAAGTACCATTGTGGTACAGAAAGGTAGTTGCTCGAAATAGCTTGCCGGAATGACATTCCCAAGGGCTGCCTTGAGCACCTTGAGAGGGGTGGATGCCTGGTATCGACTTGCCGTTATCTCGGTATGCATACATAGCAGATACGCGCAGGAATGGTATCGCAAGTACCTGAATGGCCTGGCGCACTTGACGCGCGATCAGGTTCACTAGTGCCTGGGAGCAGGCCTTAGTAGGATGAGCAACGCTCGGCAACTTCTGATTCCGCCTGTAGGTGACCAGCCCAATGCTGCTATGATACATGTCACAGCATGCAACGTCCGGGACAAAGGCACTGTACCTATCTGCAGCGTCATGTACCGTACGCATGTCCATTCATGCTCCGTTACTTGAGAGGATATGCCACTTCCGAAAAGTGTTGCTGAGGCGCGGCGCCGGCACTAGGCTCGGTCCCTTGCTCCAGATTGCAGGCTAAAATACGCCAGACAATGCTAGGAGGTACCTGGGCAAATGAGGCAATTCCCGGGTACGGGGTACAGTGGATGCAGCGAATGTCAAAATTGAGCCGCAAAAGGAGTGGCATGACTTGCTGGTATCAAGGAAGCGTGGCAATTTGAAGCTTTTCCTGTGCCTTTGCTTTTGCCTTTGCCTCTTCGTCTTTTTTTTTGGTTTTTTTTTTTTCTTTTCTCTCCAAAGTCGGCCGTCACTGGACTGGACGTGAACTCTACAATGGTGAAGTGACCAACGCCATCTCAGTAGCCTCCGGTACTCAGGCAGCTAATGCCAGGTAGGTACCTTATAAGAGGTAACCTTGGTGGGTAGCATCTCGGGCTGCCAAGGGGGCTAGTCGTCGGTCAATGCTCTGCTAGATGCTCAGCGGTGCCTGGAGCTAGTAGGCAATGGTAACTTTACCAATGAAATTACCATTGGCGGCGGTGTCGCTGTCCATTGCATTAGCTGCAGAGATGGCCAAGAGAAAAATCGCGCGCTCCCCTCCCTCCCCCTGAATGGATAGGTTTAGTTGGTAAGCGGCAAGCCATCTTGCTCGTGCGTTCTGTTCCTTCATTTGTTTTATTTTTTTTCTCCGGAGTACATAGCGATACGCGAGCTTCGGCCCGCCGGCAGACCTTCACTCACATTTATACCCAATATGCAGGCACACTAGTGCTGCACCGTAAGCTGCATGGCGATATGCACAGATGCAGAGTCAATTGGTACTGTGCATGTTGGTAGGAGGTAGTAGTTATTTCTGGACAACCACTTTGGCAAGATGGGCTACCAGAGGCCGGCAGGTGTCTCAGCAAGATGCCCGCAACGACTGCCGCCCAGTCAAGAACAGTACATTGTACTGTATGAGTATCCACCAAGGGTACACAGAAGTACAGCTAGATACCCGCGTGTGCGTGTCTCTGATAAAGGTAGACCGGCATCACTCGACCAGATGTTGGTTTAGGCGGCCAAAGAAGCAAAAATGATGCATTGTCCGTGCCCCTTTTTTTTTGGTCTTGATATATAAAGGAAAATAAAATTCTGCTGGCGAACAGCACAGCCTTATTTGCTTCTTCTTTGTCGTACAACCCTCTCGTTGCTTTTTTTATGCACCTTGCCTGAAGAATTGGAACCGACGGCGCCCATGTGCCCACCACCACCGCCTGTTCCACGAACTGTGCATGATGCTAGTATACATCGTCTTGCGCATTGACACGTTTGTGTCACACGTGGTGCAGGCTTCGTGAAGGTACCTGCTTGTACCTTTGAAGTATGCAGTGCGTGGGTGGTGTGGCTAGGTAGTATTGCTGTGCGTATCAAGGTCAGGCGATGCACGCCAGCTGGTAGGCGAACAGTTGCTAGCAGCCAACCGTTTGTCACTTGGCAAAACAATTTGGTAGTAGCAACATGATGTGCTTCACGTTGCAGCGCACAACCAAACCCAAAAGACTCGAGATGTTTCAAAAAGCTTTCCTAGGGGCCTTCACTACATCCGAGTGCATGACGGCCAGTCATCACGACGATTTCTCAAATGCGCAAAAATCAATCACAGCCGCTTGACGCGATCGTCGCCTGCTACGCTCCCACAAGACCTCGGCAACAGTGCTTCATCCAGTCATGTTCGCTGACTATCGCCAGCAATTGCATGGCAAGTTCTGCTCTCAGCGGAATAGCCGGCACTCTTATGGCTCCTGGCGTCAACTTTTTTTTGGCTGTCGATCCTCGTCTGGCCCGCCCATGACTTACCCCCGATCAAACCAGAGGTCGGCAACCCGCCCCGAGGTGAAACCAAACACGCGACAAAGGGTAAGGCGGCAGCCTTTCTCCAGAAACCATGCACCGCACAAGTTTACCTTTGAGCAGCACTTGCTACCATGTGTCCGCAAACGCGTGGGAGGGATGGCATTGCAGGGACTGTTTCTCACTCGAGATATGGCTTTATCATTCCCATCGCTGTAGTCGGAAGCGCAACGCTCTCTGCACTTTGCTTGCAGCGCAGGCGTGTGGCCGCTAGGGCCGCATTAGACAGAGACATCGCGAATGCAGGGCTGCATATAAGTGCGCCCGTGTGCCTGTCTCGCTGCGACTGCCGATGCTTGTGCGACAACGCTGGCTCCAAGGGGGAAAAGGGATAGAAAAAAAGATGTCGCAAACTAATTTGCTTTGTCGCCCACCGGTGATTGACCGTCGGTTGAGTCTTTCCCCGTCCTCCTGGTGCCACACTAATCGCGGTCCAGGGTGGGCTGCATGATCCGAAAGCAATTGAGTACTCAAAAAACAGTTTCTCTTGTGTCTGCGAATATAGGTAGGAAAGTAAAGGGGCGAAACTTCTTCATCATCACTCACCTTTCGACGTATTGTCAACGGCAGTTGCGCAAACTCTGCCGTGGTCGTGCCTTGAACACTCTTTGGTGAAGCGGTATAATAATGCGCCATGCCGGCATGGCTTTCGAGTTCATGAAATGTTTGACCGCGAGTGTGTTTTCGTGTCGTGTCGGCAATACGCCGTGGCTTATCAATCGAGCTTAGAAAATCCGCCTCCTCGCGGAACCGTCGACTATGGCAATGATTGTCACCATCTCCTTCAGAAGTTGGGACCGGCACCCGGCGAAAAGGCAACAGAGAGTATCGATTCGGGCGAGCCGAGCGTCCATGGTTATTATCACTCGTTATTGTCGTGACGACTCCGATCGGTCCTATCACAGGTATGGAGGTCTCGTCGACAGGGTCGTCCTTCTTGGCCATCCTCTTTGGCGGCGGCTTTCTAGGTTCCGGCTGGTATTGGCCCGACGGCGGCGGCATCACAAGAGGCCCGTACATGGTAGTAAATCGGATGCGCCTCTTCGTTATCGGCAAGAAATGCAATGGCCTCAAGTCTCGCCAGGCCTCTTTTCGCACAACTTGATCATGCGAGATTGTACTCCTTGCCAGCCAGAGAGTTCAGAAAAGAAATTTGCGCCCTCGTCTATGAATAATGTATCAGGCAGGCCGGTCCCGTGAAATTTGGAGTACTGCCGAGAGATGGGTTGGCGAGTTGGGATCGCCATTCATCGGTCAAGTTGAAGTACTCTCTGGTCAACAAATATTCTTCAAGGGTGGATTCTACATCAGCGCGTTTTCCGTTATCCACAAGACTTGCCCAGTATGCGCGCCGAATAAGCTGTTCCTGATGACTGTGCTCACCAAGCTCCACCAGGTCCAGGCCGCACTCAACTTTCCGACAGTCTTCACCTGTTCGAACCTGCCGCTACTGCAAATTCCCTGTCAGTCTGTGGACCATCTCGGGGCATCATCCATGTAGAAGAGGTGCATCGTGGGAGGCTTGAAAATTTTGGCACCATTTTGAGCCCGGCTAGTAGTTAGTTCGGCGATGAAGCTAACGAGTGAGGGCATCTGCAACGCCATGACCACCTCTGTGCTGCTCCAGAGTAGACTTGCAGACCGTGTGGGTTTGATGACCTCGACGATGTCATATTTTGCCCAGAAAGTGACGCAGCCACGGCACAGCTTTGAACAGCACGTCTACACCCACATTTCACCACATGGCGTACGTATGCCACATGCTCATACCTCCCAAGAGAGGTCTCCAAGTGAAATTTGTCCATATCTGAGACTCTCGACGGACTGGCTAGTTATGAGGCACGCACATAAACTGTCGGACGAAGACCCGATCTAGAGTTGGTCGAATCCCGACGGCCGCTGCCCATAGGCTTTGGCTTGTTACTTGCCCGGACTATTAATCGTCCAGGATAGAGCAACGCGCTGGGAGATGTATCGCCAATTCCCTCTGCGCCATAACAGAAAGCACCCAACACGAATGAACAAGTTGACAAGGTAGGAAGTTAGTACTTATGCATCCTTCTGGTTTGATAAGTTGACTTAGTCCACGTGTATTACCGGAAGTAAAACGATGGTTTATAGTTGAGATACATGTGGCCGGTATAGCCTCGGCCCTGAGCAGAGATTAAATATACAGTACATATTCACCTCAGAAAAAAACTGTTTTCAATTGTGACGTTTTTTCGCCACTTTGTTCAAAGTGTTGTAATAGAATTACAACGGCACCGAATAACAATATAAATACTTTCTGAGAATTTCACAGCAGTAAGAGCCTCAATATGATAATAGATACAAATATAACAATGAGACATATCTGTCATAATTTTATTCTTAGATCAAAGCACAAGTAATCGTGCAGTCTTCTTTCCAGACAAGCGGATTGTGTGCTCGGAGCACGTGCAGCGCATAAGCTCGACCTGACTCTCGTCTCTGACAAATCGCGGCTATTAATATCCGCGAATCCATCCCTCACTCCTCTGCGAACGGTCGGCGAGACGATATAGGAAAAGCCGTTACAAAGCGTCGTCGAGAGAATATGGTGGTGTAGATGACCGAGTTTACCTAATCGGTTGAGCGAGACTGCGCCTACCACTGCAACTCAGCCACAGAAGCAAGATGGCTGGCTATATATGTATCTAGCAGCACCATTGCCACGACTGCCATCAGGCAATCGCGGTCATTCAAGGTGCGCCATCATCCTCTTTTTGATATTATGCCTCTGACCAAGACAGTAGCCGACGATCATGTCACCGTCACGCACGACGAGACCGCCTTGAGCCCCGCGGACCTGGCCAAGATCCGCCACTGGCTCCGGCCGACGGACTACCTCGCCGACTCTGGCGAATACCACCGTCACCTGTCTTCGCAGGCACCGGGAACAGGTCTCTGGATATGCGAGATCCCAGAGTACCGCAGCTGGCTCGACTCCCCGGAGCACGCCAATCTCTGGATCACGGGCGCGGCGGGTGCCGGCATGTCGGTCACGGCTGCGTCCGTCATCCACCACCTCGGCACGACTCAGGACTATCCCGTGCTCTTCTTCTTCTTTCGCAATATCGCCGGGGCAGGCTTCTCGTCCCATGCCTTGATCAGGGATTGGCTGGCGCAGCTGCTGCCCTACTCGCCTCGGCTGCAGCACACTCTGTATTCCTACATCGTTCGGTTCAAGGTGGACAGCATCTCAGAACGGAGGCTGCTCGATCTGCTCAGCCATGGTCTTATCGACTTGCCTAAGATATACTGCGTGGCGGACGCTCTTGACGAGATGCCCGAGGATGACCATGCGTTTCTCGAGCTCTTGAACGACCTGGCTGCAGAACAGCCCCGGCTCAAGCTGCTCTTGACAAGCCGCCCGACGCAGTATCTGCAAGGGGTCCTTCACCACTTCTCCATTGCTCGTGTTAGCCTGGAACGGCGCTTGATTGACATGGAGATTGTGGCATACCTGAAGCACAAGCTCGCTCAGCTACCAAGTCATGCCCTTGACGAACAGGCGCAGACTCAGCTCATCGACATGGTCACGCGACGTTCCGGTGGACTGTTTTTACATGCCAAACTTTCCATGCATCAATTAGAAGCTTCCCTCTGTAGTGATGGCCCTATAAGCATTTCTCAATTGGAGGGGTCGCTTCCTGCTGGATTAGGAGAAGCATACGCGACGGTGCTTGCTTCACAACGTCAAGCCTACGGCGTCACCGTTTCACTCCAGATCATAATTCTCCAAGCCATCACTTATGCAGCGCGCCCCTTACGACTCAGCGAACTGGCTAGCCTCGTCCGATGTGTCTGCCCAACAATAGAGGCGCCGTCCGGGCTCAGGTCGCTTGTTGAAACAGCCTGTGGGCCTCTGATTCAAGTTCTCGCGGATGAGACTCTTCGCATTATTCATCACTCTTTTGTCGACTTTCTCCAATGCGAGAGTCGTAGCGGTTCTGCGTCTCCTATCTTTCCCATTGCAGACTCTCTTGGAGCACACAGGGACATGGCTTTACGCTGTTTGCAGTACTTAAAGTTCAGCACCACGCTGCCCGAGAGAGAGACAGATGGAACCGAGTTCTTCGTTGACCTCTACGGGCCCCGTTGGACTGATGACAGGTGCCTTATTTACAATATCAATAACAGGCCAGACCCATTCAGTCCCCAGGAGGCCAGGCTGCAATACCCTTTCTTAAGTTATGCCTTTGAAAACTGGGATTATCATGCCAGTCATTACGATGTGCATGACCAGGATTTCTTCCGGGCAGTCACTGCGTTTCTCGACCCCTCAAGTCTTAGCTGCCTGCGGTGGCTCATGATGAGTTGGAAGACTGCTTCTGGAAAACTCATGCATACCGCAGGATTTCCCTCGCCTTTACATATTGCTGCATTTGCAGGCCTCTCCGAGATGGTCGCTCACTTGATAGCTCAAGGTGCCGATGCATCGGTCATGGACGCCCATCAAAGAACTCCACTGCACTGGGCGGCCGTCAAAGGCCACGATAAGATCTCTTCATTCCTCATAAGTCAAGAATGTGATCCTGATCCTCCTGATGATGAGGGCTATAAGCCCATCCACCTGGCCGCAAAGGCAAATCACGCTCGCGTCGTCACCGTACTTCTCCAAGCTGGCGTTGAGCCTGATACTATCAAAACTAGAGAGAGCTACACCGCTAACCTCATGATGGCCCGTCCATCAAAAATTGGTCGGACCGCAATAAACTATGCCACTTCTAGAGGCCACACAGAGGTCATTGAGGCCATGGCTCCGTTTTGTAAGCCCGCCGCTCTCAAAATGCTACTCGAGCACTGCCATGCTTTCCAGCTCGAAGACGCTGTTAAAATCAATTTGGAGCGCTCGAATGTTTCGCCAGATGTTACGTTCCATCAAGCAACGGAATTGTGCCGAGCGTGCGAGGCGAGTAATGTGGCTTCTGCCGTAGCCCTCATAGACTGCGGCGTCAACGTCGACGAGACTTACCTGCCAACTCAACGTCAAGACATCACAGGCGGACTCAGGAAGCAAGAACCCCGGCGAACGCCCGTACATGCTCTCATAGCTCATTGGTCTGATGATAAGGTTGTTGAATGCACAACCATTTTGACGGCGCTGGTACGTGCTGGTGCAGACTTGGACCGAGCTGACGGGCACGGCAATCCGCCGCTCCGTATCGCCGTGGGTTGTCTAGGGCAGCATGGGTCGAGATCACTTCATAGTTCTGCCCTGGAAGCGCTCCTAATCGCGGGCGCGGACCCTCGCACGGCGCAAGAGCGGGGGCACGCCATATTGCATACCCTGCTCGCCGAATTCCAGACGCTTGACGCTGTGAAGCTTCTTGTAGCGTACGGCGCCGATCCGACCGCTGTTGACGCGCGCGGAAACACGTCTTTGAACGCCCTCTTGCTCAGCCGGGGATCACGGGCTAGGTCATCGGAGACTGCCGCAATTCTGCGATACTTGCTCGAGGTCGGCGTGGATTCCAATCTAGCCAATAATGAAGGGGTCACGGCCACCTTCGCTGCTATCCATCATAGTCCGGAAATTTTTCAGCTACTTTTGACAAAATGCGACAGTATGGATACCAAACGTCAGTGTTGGTTTAACCTGCCGCCGGACCATTTCCACGCCCACGTCGAGCTACTATTGAAGGAGGGCATCGACATCAACACGGAGAGTCCCATAGATGGGCGGACGCTATATCTCCGCTGCGCCTATTCGGAAGAAAGAATGAGCTTCCTGGCCAGCAGAGGCGCTCTGACCAATTTAACGGACAAACTTGGCAATAACATCCTACACATCGCGGCGTCCCGATCGTGGAACACGACGACGAGGATGCAGAAGCTGATCGCGGAGGGCGCTGATCCTCTGAGCGCCAACAAAAAGGGTGACACACTCCTTCACGTAGCCGCCTATAAGTTCGATCAGTCCGAACATGACCTCGAATACGGCAAGTGGCTCATAGGACTCGGAATCCCTGTCAATGCCGTCAACAAGGAAGGCAACACGGCCCTACACATTTCTCTCAGAGCCCGTTCTGACCTGAGCGGTCGACAGAAAAGAATAGCATTCCTGCAAGTCCTGCAGCATTCCGAGGACCTGGATCTCTCAATCCGCAATAAAAATGGTCTAGCGCCTGTGCACATGGCCGCCATGAGGTCCCACCATGATCTCATCATCCTGCTTGACGCCGGTGCTGATTTGAGTCTCCGCACAAGTGACCATCAAACTGTCTTGCATCTTGCATGCCGGTCTCGAAGGACAAATAGTGTTGTACATATTCTAAGAGAGGCAGTGGTTGACATTGAGCAGCAGGATAGCTTCGGAAGGACCGCGTTACACTACGCCTGCTACTCTGGTGATGCCGAGATTGTCAGACTCCTCCTAGACTACGGTGCCAGTATTGATACCAGGGATGTCCATGGCTGCACAGTGCTTCACGCATGCGTAGAGTTTGAGCGGGATCAAGCTGCGAAGGACGTCCAAGGATACATATTTAGTTCAATGCAAGGCCGGATGACGAAGATCCCACCACTACCCGGGTTTTCCCGTCCTTGCGCAAGAGTATCTTGGAAAAGACAAGCATATTGTCAATCCTTATCGAAGGCATGGAAACTAATACATCCTGGCGTCAGTACGATGCTCAGACTGTTACTCGAATCTGGTGTTGACGTTGGGGCAGTGGACAAAAATGGATGCACAGCTTTCGATGTTGCCGTCGAGTCGAGGTGCGAAGAGTTTGCAAACGTCATTTTCGAGGACGAGCAAGTGCTCAAAAAGGCTGCCTCGCATGCTTCGGAGGACGACGGCATGGGGGAGCAGACCAGTGAGGCTGCTGAGCGACGACGGGCGAAGATGGCCCAGGCCAATGTTTTGAGCGCAATATGTAGACTTCCACTGCTCCCATACGGCGAGGTAGCTCGACAGCAACTCATCGAGAGCATTTACTTGAATCCGGACTTGTTTTCGATAAAAAATGCATCGATGTTTATTTCTGAAAAAGTCGAGGCGGATCCTTCCTCCTTATTCAACTTCCAGTTCATTGGTGAGCTCATGAAGTCCGGCCGGGTTGAGCTTGTCCGCCAGGCTCTCCCCATAGTTCAAAATTACTCTTCTTATGAGGACGTCAAGAGATGTCTTCAGCGACGGCAAGCTAACCAAGAGGTGGACCACCACGATTCTGCTTACACGGCTCTTCAATGGGCCTGCCAGCGGCAGGAACGGAATATGGCCATGATCCAACTCCTTGTTGAGCAAGCAGAAGTCGATGTCAATGCTGCGTGTGCGGTCCAGAAGTGTGAGGGTGGTCAGTATGTCGGGGAAGTTATGCCCGGCGGCTCAGCGCTGCATGTGATGGCCGCGGGGCTTGAGTTCTGGCATCTCGAGGCGCTGAGGTCCCTCCTGCGTCACGGCGCTGATGTCGATGCTCTGGATGAGCAGGGGAAGACAACGTTGCAGGTTGTTGCGGCTAGCACAGGTAGCTCATGGAAGCGCGAGGCTGTTGAGCTGCTTCTCGCTGGAGGGGCAGACCCGAAACAGGCTGGACGTGAACCACTGATGCTTGATGCATGACTTGGTAGAAGAGCCTCGAATTGCGAGAGTGTTGCTTGAAGCGGAGCTTCTATTTCCTTCGATATATGGCGTCATTCTCTGATGTCGGTGCTTACTGCGCGTGATTAGAGTCATTGGACGTTCTTACATTCATCATGGTTTGAGTGTCGATGCTCTTTGTTGAAAACGAGCACGTGCCACAATCTGATTGTGCCACGTACGGCGCGTTGGCCAGCTGCCGGTACCGTTGTCTTGTTCTGATTCTGTAAGTTCATTTCCTTCCGAGATGTCTGACAAATCAGGTATATGGCGAGAACACGCCAGACTATCGGCAGCCTTCCTCAATCTTTAGGCGTAGCCATCATTCTAGCGGGATCGCTTGATGAGAGTCTTGCGATGACATGAGAAATGCATGTATTTTGGGCTTAGAGTCGGGCTGAAGTTCCTTGGTCCCGGGAGCGGTCGACACCTGGGCTCCTGATACGTCTTGATTCCTTTCACTTTCGTGGTCGTCTGCAAGAGTACGGACTTCACCTTCGTATACGTCACGTCAGTGTGAGACGCCGTCTCTGTAAGTCGCCTAGCCTTTGTTGGGATTGGGCCCGTGTCCAGCCAAATAATGGTATCGTGTTTTGCTCAATACCTTCTCGATGCTTCAATTGCCTTTTCTACGGCGAAACACTCAGCCTACAAAGTAGTACAAATTATCACGTTTGCATTGAAGCTTCATAGCTCTTCCTCACGCAAGCTCGTGATCGCGATCTGATAAGGATCTCCCTCATAGAAACGAATGCTACATAGATTAAATGAAAGTAAAGTTTATGGCTCGACACGAAGATTGAGAGGATAGCCGTCTGCGACGTTGCTTCGCTCGGGCAGTTCGTACGTGACCCTGATCGTTTCGTCTCACAATTAGGTTCAGACTTGGGCTTGAACCCCGAGATATCCAGAAAAAGATGCATCAAGTGACTATTTTGTCAACATGCAGCATGTATCCCCCGACGAATTGGTTTTCGATCAAATCATACATGTGAGTGCTCGCCGTAGGTGACTATAGGGTAGTGACTAACGCCCGCTTAGTTGGCGCCGTGGTTTTACCGGTAGGTGGTTGTACACCCTTGACAGGCGCGATCTCAACCAATGTACAACTTCACCAACATCCCTGCTTTGTCATTCGTACAAGAATCGTCTCATCTCAAATATACGCTCATCTCACCAGGAAACAGTCTTACTTTTTGTTGTTTGCGCCAAGTCGATTAAGTGTGGCTGACGAAACCACGACATCCGTGCTCGGGAGGGCATGCGGCGCGTTTGACAGACGGTGCCTTGAGAAGACGCCTCGTGCACCATGACGACGGCCGGGGATTTGCCCATGATGCTGGACGGCACCATGCCCGTCGGTATTGCCGGCGTCGACGACCTGTTTGGCGACGGAGTGCCCCTCACGCTTCGCACCAAGCCTCAGACCCGCCATATACGGCAAAGGCTGGATCAGCTTCGCCGCGGCTGCTGTCAGTACGTATGGTTGCCTCTGCAGCCCAGCTCCCCGAAACCGGATGCATCGTGCGCTGACGCCGCTTCTCATCGACAGAACCATTGCCTGGACTAGGTCAGGCGCCATCGCATCCATCAGTGCCGATGGGCTGAGCGTAGAGTTTCGCATGCTCCGCGCTCATCCTGACGATGGTAGCTGGGCTCTGAGCGACCCAACGACGACGGACCTGGTCCACGGTACCGTCGCCAATCCATTGGTGCACCTGGAGCCTGGGACGTCTCCCATTACGGAGCTGGCAGTCTTTGATTCCGCCGGACGCGTTTGTATTCTCAACTTTCCCCTTGCGCTCAACGTTCCCTACATCATTCGCCGATGGGATGGTGATAGTATCGATGACACAAATGTCATTGTGGGATCATACTGGCTACCTACGACGCCGCATCCGACTCAGGTGAGACTTCTTCGACTTCTTGCTACTGTCCTTGTTACTGTTGCTGCTGCTGCTGCCGCTGCCGCCGCCATCGTCGTTCCCATTATAGAATGTCTTGACTCTTTGGCTAAAAAGCTTTCAGAAGACGTATGCTACCTCCTTTGGGCCCGCAGTTCGGCAAAAGTCAGGCGCCCAATACGTGTACGAAAGCTCCATTGTCCAGGTCAAGGGGCCTCGTCACCCGCATCCAGGCAAGAGCGCGCTCTTTTGCGTCACCATGGGCGGCATGATCAAGATGTACTGGGGTCAGAACAACGGGCGCATGGAAGAGACGACAATGGAGATTGAGAGCATTTGCTCCACGCAGGAGGTCGTGTCTCACGCCGCAATGGTCGCTGACAAAAGTTGGTTGACCCTTTGATGTCTTGCGTGTGCAGATTACTGACATGCGCCTAGGACACCTCGTTATCGTGCTTGCAACGACGGCCGGGAAGCTCAAGGTCATTAGAATGGAGATCCAATGGGCCGGTCCCGGCGCAGTGCAAGAAAAGACGCAGTTTACACAGTCGACACGCCTCAACCCGTCGCTGGTGGAGGAGCACATGGCGACAATAGACTGGCTGCAGCAGGTTGATGAGCCGGCACTCTCGGCTTTCACAGCTCTTCAGACTCTCGCCTGCGCTGTTGACCCGGCCGGGCAGGGATCCCCGCCGCTGATAGTCGGTGTGCGAGCGCGCTCATCCGATGTCGAAGGTTTTGAGATGACACAGACAATTATAGATCGCTGGCTATGTCAAAACGACTTTGTGCCGATCATGCCAGCCTTTATGGACATTAGTGGCCGCCGCAACAGCGCTTCCAACCCCGTGAAGCCGCCCATGACGAGCTACCTGACGCACCTGGACCCCGTTGTGATAAACAAGGTTGTGATTGGTACGCAAATCTCACAGTTTGGCAATGTTGTAATCCTCATCATGTCAGATGGAACGGTCGAGTACAGAGACCGCTTTACTTTTGAGGAGCTATACACTACCGCTGACGATTTGAGAATTACGCATCTCAAGGAAGCCGGATGGACATTCGGCGACGAGGGACCATGCTGGCAAGCCTGTCTCTCACCGTCGCAGCTATCCATGATCCAACTCGATGATGACGGCACCCTGAAGTGGAACAAGATCCAATATGCGCCTGGTGATATCGGAGACAGTCCCGCTGATGGCCCTTATGCTGCCAGTCTGGCTGGTCTGGCTATTGCCGCCGCCGGGCTCACGGGCACCGGCGGCAACCTGGATGATGTGCTTGCCATTGCACACCCCCTAGCTGAGAAGAAGCGCTTCGTTTACGACTGGATCTCAGAACTCTTCAGGATTCTCAAGGTACAGGTGGACTATTCCGACGAGGCGCAGCATGAGAACCTCATGCGCAATTCGCCGCTCTATGCGTGCCTGGGTATAATGAACAGCCTGGGTTTCAGGGGAGAGTTCAAGCCGCGTTTACCGCAGAGCAAATTTGCCAACATTTGTCTCAACATTCGCATCGTTGTCGTCCTCACGACGCTGGCATACAACATACCGACCCATAGCCGAGACAAGCTTTCACCGTTGGACGAGCACGGTAAGTTGAACTCGGGTGGACACGCGAGGTGAGAATGTGCGTATAAATCATGTGCTAATTAAAGGAACGACGCGACACAGAAGTTGTGGAGGTGCTCGTGGGCCAAGTGAAGTGGTCGCTAGATCTGCTAGCGTGGATCATGGACTGCCTGTTTGACTTGATGAGGGACGAAACCTTTGTGAAGCTCTTGAACGGGCGTGACCTCACAGCCGTGGGAGAGTACCTTCGGGCCAAGAATGAAGTAGCGCTCCACCTGCTTCTCTGCTCGTCGACACGGGGCTTCTTGTCGGCCATGTGCCGGCGCATCGCGCACATGAGTGCGACGAGTGCCAAAGCGGTCGACTTCTACCGGCGTAACGCAGCCGAGACGGAGGGTAGTGAGAGCTCGAAGCTCGCGAGCAAACAGCTATACCAGGCATATCAGCGGATGCAGCAGGTGACCAGTTCCGGTCTGGTGTCGGCGAGTCTGTTTGATGAGATGCTGAGTAAGATGGGCAAGGAAATTAAGCAGATTTATACGACATTCCTGCCCCAGCTTCTGAAACAGAATCAATCGCAGGCACGTGGCATACAGGCGGAGACGTTTGTCAAATCGTCGCAGGTCCAGATGGAGATCTTCATGTTGGTGATGCGCGTGCTGCCTCCGGCTTTTTTCCCATGGATCAAGAAGTTCTTCATGCTGCAACAGCCGGCGGTCCGCAAGCGAACTAACGTGGCCGCGCTCTTCTTCACCGACTTTGAGTCGCTGGGCGTGCAGGACGATGAGAAGAGCTTGGCGGCGCAGGCGGAGCGGGGAGCCGAGGGTCGAGTCTTCTACGACGCGCTGAGGCGGGTGGAATTGCGACCGGCCATGAACTTGAGTCGGCCGTGGCGGCGGTGCGTGAGGTGCGCAATGGTGATGGAAGAGGTGACACCGAACAGGCCGGGCTTGACGTATGTGCTGGCGCAGCAGAGACGATGTCCCTGCGGGGGGAATTGGGGAATTGTCACGAAGGGCAAGCTTTTGCTTTAAAGATGTTGAAGGAATGGTACTGGGCTGGTTAAGGGCTTTATTGTCCAAGCGTGATGGGGTAGTCTTTTTTTTCTCTTGGAGTTTTTACGATTTCCTCAAGCGGCAAGACGACAACAATATGAATTAGACTTCAAGGTTGAATTTGGTATTCAAGATGATTTGCATAGGTTTCTGTGTTGGAGAGCAGGCTGTGGGGTTAGAAATAGGGGGGGGGGCCAAGAGATGGAGATGCGACGCCGGCAACTTGTGACACGAGATCAAATGTGGTTGTACAGCCCTCGATCGGGGACGGGGGGCTGTACAAAATCGGATCGGTCTCATCTGATAATCTCGGCCCTACGCCGAACAATAAGAGAGTAAGTAGGGCGGCGTGGGGGGAGGATAATCAGCCGTAGCAACAAGAACTTTGGGGCAAGAAGAGAAGAGGCACGAAACAAGACAAGACTGTTGCTTTTTTTTTCCTGTTCCGGGAGAAGAAGAAAGAAAGAAAATAAAAAAAGAAGAAAAAGAAAGGAATAGGTTGCAAATGTGAGAGATTGCGAGGCCGTCATGTCATGACTGGGCTATCATGAGTCGTGTTGGTTTGTCGGGATGTAACCTTGAGAGACGCAGAGAGAGAAACATGGCGCCCACGTCATATGGCACAAGACAGCTGCATGTCTTGCTGTAATTCGAGACTAGGCAAGTTTTATGATTGCCTTTTCCATGCCAGAATTTCTTTTTTTTTGTCGTCGTTTTATTTTTCCTTTCTTTTTTCAGCCCTTGAGGGGGTGGTGTTTTATCAAGCATGTGGATCGGACTATCTCGGGGATTAAATTGACAGGACATTCCAATCAAAAAGAAAAAAAAAGAAAGCAACGAGATGGACGAGCGTGCTGAGGCTTGAAATCAATAGCATCATGGCAATTTTACAGTCTTTTTTATACAGTTGGGCGAAAGAGATCATGTGGCCGAGGGTGAAGTATGGGGGAATTGGGATCGGCATCAGCTCTTTCAACGATTGCCGAAGAGAGGGTGACGAGATGGTGGGATAATAAGCGCTAATATCAGTGTGTAGAGAACGATAGGGATGATTGAGTTGAGGGAAAGGTTATCGCAGGGTTCGATCGCGGTGTTGATGATGGCAAGTCATGCTACTATATACTACCTACTAGTATAGGGCACAGTTGATGGTGTATGTAAGCGCGCGCCGCGAATTATAGGAGGAGAGAGAGGTGGGCGGTGCTGACCTCGGCCCATGTTCGGCTAGATGGCACCACGCCCCCAATCTTGCTTACTAAATGGCCGAACAGGTAGTAGGCACTTCTGACCGATCTCACACGGACAAGGTACGAGGCTCTGATATGAAGAGGAAGAAACGAAGACAGAGAGAGAGAGAGGGCGGCAGAGGGAAGGTTCTTGAGGAAACGAGGAGAATTATAAAATTAGGTGGCGTAGAGCCGGATCTGGCGGGTTAGGTCACGAATGGGCTGAGAGCGCTAAACATGGGGGAGTACCTGGGATCCGAAGGAGATTAAAATCAGGAAGGAAGCTCTGCGGCCCGAGCAGAGAGGGAGAGACCAGGCTTGAGCAAGTTGTACGATGCGGTGGATAATCGTGATGGAACATGATGAAATTACGTTTACAGTGCACGCTCTCAGGGCTACGAGGTCAATAAGAGGTGATATTATATACAATATACAAATATATACCTCCTAGTAAGAGTACTACTACTACTTGCTACTACCATTTACTAGTGCTGCTGCTAATGAGCGTTGACGCTGAGCGACCGTCTAGGTTACACGTACCGTGTGCCTTGTTCCTGGCAGAGATGTACACTGTACCAGGTGTGGCGCACCCCTCCCCTCTTTCAAAGCCAGACAAGGCCGAGACGATCATTGGCTGAGACAGCTAGGGAAAAAAAAAAAAAAGACCAACAGTGATTGAATTGTGAACTCCATCTTTATGGCCTTGTGACCTCCAACTCGAGACGTAACGCTCAATCTAATTCGACATGGACCGTGAGGGTAAGCCTTTGTTCCTATCGGGATGAGCACAGGTACTCTGGTGGCGACGCTGTGCCTGGATTTAGCGCCGACGGTTTTTTTTTTTGTTCCTTGGGCTTGTCCCAATCCAGACCAGCTTACCACCACCCCAGCATCCAAGCCACCCCTGAAAAATCCAATGACCGTCCCCGCGGGGGGGGGGGCCTTTTTCGAGCGACCTGCTGGCGGTGCAGAACCGCCAGGTGGTCAATGGCGCGGGGCCGATGTTGCCTTTGCCCCCTTTTTCCCCTTTCTCGCCGGAGTTTCTGCAGAAAAGAGATTCTGACCAACGGGCATCATCGCTTCCCGCCACCACCACCCACCGCTGCAGATCCAGGCGCGTCGTCGCAGAGAGGAAAAAAAAAAAAAAAAACGCAAACTCTTAATAATTGACAAAAAAAAGAAGACATACCAATCAATCGACCCCTTGTCCGTATCTTCCTCCAGCTATTGGACGCGTTGACGAACTAGAGGGCCTGTCGTGGCACGCAGATTTGGTCTACTGGTCGCCCCCCCCCCCCCCCCCTTTCAAAGCGTTGGGTGGCCTTCAACAGCCGCCCTCTTTCTCTTTGTCTCCCTCTCCCGCTCCTTTGCTCTTTGATGGCCAATTTTACATTCCCTCCTAGCCAGAGACACTATCCTACTCTGCTTCTGGCACAGACTCGAGGGGAGGGGGAAGAATAGTCTGGGTCTAGCCTCCCACAGGTAGTAGGTAGGCATCGTCGTACCCGCCCACACGCCCCCCCCCCTGGTGGTACCTACTACAACACTCCCTGACTGCTTTCCCTTTACTTTCATCCCGACATAGTACTGGAAAGCAAGAACGCGAGAGAGAAACAAAAAAAAGTAGGAGAGGCAGGTAGAGGGAAAAAAAAAAAAAAAAAAAAAAAAAAAA
>JAFEME010000569.1:0-17717 GCA_018831755.1 Niveomyces coronatus
CTTTTGGTTTTCATGTTAAGGGGTAAATTCACGTTTCAGCGAAACGCGCAGGGGTCCCTGTCGGGCCCGCCGCGCCATACAAGATTTTCATGTTTCGGGGAAAAAAGCCGCGCCGCATAAGAGGTAGGCGCGGCGCGGCGCTAGGTGCCGCTCTTAGCCTCCCACCTCCCCGCCTAGCATTCCTTTCGGCCGGGTTCAATCGAGCGGTTCGCTCTCCTAATTCGTGGCAAGAGTACTGCGGTTTAACTTTTCCCTTATGCTAGTCGCTACCATCTTCTTTAGTATGTGTCGCACACCCCTCTAGTCCTATCCGCATACTATCGTCCGCTATTTACGTTTCCACATTAAGCGACGATATATAATGATTAATGTATGCGGATAAAACACCGCTGCATATATAGCGTCGTAGGCTACTCATGAATAGGCATTATATTGCTAATGCGGTTTATCGCTACTGCCTTGTTAGGGAAAGGCAGACGTTCATCTAGGGCGTCGAGTGGGGGCTAGCCACTTCCTTATACTCCTGCCTAGCCTAGCCTGTCCCTGGCAACCTACACAGCGCATAGGCGCAATAGCTACTGCTAGGATACTGCGCTACCTTAACAGTCCTTCTTGCCTGCGGCGGTGGCAATCGAACTAAGATAGTCAGACAATATGCTAAATTTAGCGTTCTCTATAAGTGCTATCGCACAGTGCTAAACAGACTCTGCGCCACGCCATCTGCCTTGCTTAGTCCGTTTCCTCGAGCGGCCAACATCTAGAATGATGGGCGGGCTAGGTTGCCGTGTCCTAGTCACGTCCACGCCAGTACCAGTGCCAGCCCTGGCGCACAACCCTATCATCTTAACCGTGCTGCAGGCTTAACTATCAGCATAGTATGATTAGCCGACTTCGACGGTTTATATATCATGCAATGCCCACGAGTACTAATACCGTGGCCGCCCCTCAGGCAGAAAGTGCAAGTAATAGTGTACTACTAGCAAGCGCCGAAAATAGCTCCTCTATGCGCCAGATCCAGCATGTCTTACAGCCGTTACGGATCGGCTATAGAGTGTGTGACGTACTATAAATAAAACCACTTGCCGAGCAAGGTTGCTCCGCATACAGCCCCTCCCGATCATCATGCCCTCGATCGTCCCGTAAGCGCCCCGCCAACAGAGGCGATGCCCACACCCGCCGCCTAGACCGCTCCCTTAATTGGCGGGTCTACTAGTAGAAAGCACCATCGATAGCGAGCTAAGCATATTCATGTACGTAAAGCGTCCAGGCCCAGAAAAAAAACTCCCCTTTTACAAGAGGAGCCTTTGCGAATTAGACTCGAGTCCGAACCGGTACTCTCTTTCCTTCTACCCGGGCTGGCCTGTAGTTAAAAGCAAGCCCTAGGAGCGGAGGCCTACCCCAAACAGCAACGGTTGTCTAGCTAATCTTTCTTGCTCATACCCTCTATGACAGCAAAATTGAAATGATCAGTTGTAGATAACCCTAACCCTATAAGCAAACCCAAGACGCCGACGAGGAACTCTCCCGTAAGGAATCCACATACAAGGCTACCAGACAGGCTGACCGACAAACGAGCAGACGCCACTCTGCCACCCCCCAAAAACACCAACTTTCCGCTAGCCATAGCCCTCCTCTAGCTACAGCACCTACCAAGACGACTAGGTTAGAATAAACCGCGACGGCGGCCAACTCGGCAGCATCGGCGGCGACAGTGCATAGACCCGCAGGTGCTGCGGCCCTAACAGCCAGCATTGTATGTACTTTATCCTTTTAATAGTGTAATCTGAAAGCATTTCTTTGATTCGCTCTCGCATTCTTACTACATTAGTAGCTTATTCGTACTCGATGCTAGGATCCATGCGAGTGTATGTAGGCCACCGCCCTGGTGGCGCACACCGCCCTAATCTGGCCCCGCATGCGTTGAACATCCCAGGCCTCCACCTAGCAAACGGCCGAACGCACCACAACATCTGGTCAGCCAGAGACCAAGGCAGACCACGATCACAATAGAATTCCCTAATACGTACAAGACTGCGCTACAGCGTGCAACACAGCCAGGTACCCGCACGGATCAAAAGGATGAGCGCCACGACATTCCCGCCGCGACCGAGCTCGACACCGACGCTGGCGGGCGATGGCTTCACGAGATGAATTTTCTCTCTACGCCAGAGCACGCCACTATATAGCAGACTATCCTAAAGAAATAGATAAATTTCTTGTCTGCAACTAGTGATATGCCAGACGCTATTCTGGCCCCGGATTGCAAGGTACTGCGCTGGTCCTCCGACGACAACGATGCAAACGCTGTCAAAAGGCGGTTCCACGGTGATCGCCAGCAACGCATAGTGATCTAATCCTCTTTCTAGAACAACATAGATGCGGCAGAGGCCATAGTGGAGCGTTGGCCGGCGGCAGCGCGTAAAATCATGAACGAGACGGACAAAGCAGCCAGCGATGCACCGTTCGAGACTTTTGCAGCCGCGTAGGATCTCGGCAAGCGCCGCCGCGCCCAAGCTGTCCTCTCCAGCCTCGTGTCCTTCCTCTTATACTCTAATGATGATGGTGCCCTTCGCGAGATAGGCTTAACACTAGATAAAAACCAGGTGGACGACATCCTCGACATCCAGTTGCAAGTCACGGCAGTTCAGCCCACAGACACCCAAACCAAATCGCAGTTCGCCTTTAGAGGTGTGTAGGCAGCGGTCCAGCATTTACTTAAGGCGTCTCTAGAGAAAAAAGACTCGACACCAGGCAATAACCCACTCCTCTAGTGGATAGCTATATTGGTTCGCTCCGCTACGTCTAGCGAAGAGGACTTCATTAGTAGCGGCCGTTTTAATAGGAACCCGCTACCTATGGACTTAGATCTTGGCGGTCGTATCGCGGCGGTTGTTCATTACAGCAAAGTATTGGCACTAGACAGCGCATTTGCCTCGTGGGAGCCCACCCCGCAGTGGCTACGCCTTGTGCAGAAGGACCTAAATGCCGTCGATCTGGAGTGGATCAATGGAGAACCGGGGGGCCGGCCCGATCCAGCGACGGATCAGAGGAAATGCTCCAGTCCCGCATGGCTATCAGTACTACAGAGAGTCCGCGAACAATGCCGGTCACTGCTTAGAGGTGCGAAGGAAACGGCAATGCAAAAAGTTCGAGCATTAGAGGCGACGCGGGGCAAGGCGCAAGGCTTGTGATGTAGTCACTAAAGGGACGCATAGGACAGATGCATACGGATGTAAGCCTGCCACATATGTTTTATGAACATAACGTTGGGATATATAAGCGAATGAACCGCCACCGTCGCCACCAGGAGGGCATTACATCTCAGGAGTGCAGTCAAATAGTCGGCTAAGAATACCTTCATCCGCCAGCAGTCCATAACCCTCGTTCTTAATAGACTTCGCCTTTTAAAGAAGGTCTCGATGACGCTGTACCTCACCCGGCCCATGCCTATTAGCCCGGTCTTGCTGTGATGCTGTGCTGATTGTGAATACATGTTGAAGAACCTCGCCCCATTCCATGGACTCATTATGTTCTATCGGACTGCGGTTTTTGAGTGTCAGGAACAGTAGGGCAACGTCAACGGCGTTGAACCGAGGAAAACACTCCTTGGAAATCCTCAGCGCGGTTCTAATCTCCGTCATGCTAGTCGTCGACTGTGAACGGGACCAAAGTGCCCGTAAGTATCGCACCCGGTTCGTCCATTCGCTTCTCCCAGCGGTGTCTGCGAGCTCCGGGTACAAGTCGTACAGCCCGGCCCGTTCGAGCTGATCTAGCGTGACAACGCAGGATCGACCCTCGATACTGACCCGGCCTTAGCTAAGGTATTCACCGTTGTCATAGTCCGCCCGTTGTAGGCGGAAGCGGAAGAAATTACTCGCGTCGTCGTTCCCACTATTAAGGTTTTGGTATGTCTCGATTAGTCCCTTATCCCGTATGAATTGGCCTCAGGGAAAATCGCGCAGGTCAACCACGCAGATATATACCTTGCTGTAAGACAGACTAAAGCACAAAGATCGATAGATAGCATATTGAATCCCAAAAAGCAACGAGCTAGTCCACGAGCTAAGATTGTCCGAACCGGGACCTCCCTAGAGCGGCTTCGTGAGGTGCTCATGCAGTTGCCCCCTTGCGTTGTCTCTAGGTAGTTAAAGAAGATCCAGTCTGCTCCCTGCAGGATCATAAATGCTTATGACAGACGCGATAACACGGCCACTATTGATGCCGGAGCTTGTTGTATCAAAGGTCCTGATAAGCTTCGGTGGGTAGCACAGCCAATCTTGTCCAATGGCTCTATGAGAGGCCGGTGGATAGAACAGCGTCGGCCCCTTAGGGCATGCATGAAGCGCCCTGACCCAAAACGCCACCCACTCGTCGTTTCTCCTGCTCATGGCTTGCTCCCTCCGCTCATGATTTTGCCGGAAAGCTTCGGTGTAGTCTTCGTCGACATAGAGCCGGTTTTCGTGCTCGTAGTACTCCTCACTCTCAAAGTCGGGGTCGTACGGCCATTCGAGGGCCGCTTCATCAAGCGGAATGTAGTAGGAGTCTGAGTGTAGGGCGCCGCTAGAGTGGCTAGATTGGTTATAGCACTCCTCCGCAACCATCCACAGGGTGCCGCCATCGCCTGCACCGTCTAGGACCGTACGGATGATGTTTCTCATCTGACTCTAAAAATGGGCTAGGATCTCCTTCTGCGTTTTGTCTGCTCTCCCAAGCAACGGGAGATAGTCGATAAGATTGTCCACTATTGTCTGGCTAACCGTATGGGCGACTCCGGCAAGCTTATCACAGTCATGCATTAGGGAGAAGAGCTCCGTGTGATCACGCACCGTTACGGTCTCGGTACCGCGAATGACATTTTCTAGCTTGTCTGCCCGTGCCACAGTGTATTCGGCTTGGCGTCGCAGCTCTGCAGTGTCGTCACGCAGCCGCTTATGACTAGACGGGTTCCGCGCCGCCGCATCATTTACCACCAGATTCCCCATCAACTTCACAATGCCTATTGTGTCATTCGTCATTATAAAGAACCTCGCTTGTTTGACTATGCTTTTTTTTTTCTTCCGATTAAGCGAAGTGAGTGCGTATGTGTTGCAGCTCCATTCGTAGGCAGCAATCAGGCGTAACGCGCAGGAGGTCGATGCATTTGGCTAGCTTGGAACCACGAGCGGGACATGATTGTCGTCTAGCGCACGCACTACCGCTTTATTGAATGCATTTGTACCGTGTAAAATTGGAATATTGGTATAGTTTCTGAAAAATGCAAATATCGAGTTCACTCTCACTGCCATCTAACCTGGTGTGGCAGAGAGGAGCGGCCAACCGGATCTAGACATGCACGTTATAGGGTAGTGAAGAGGTCTTAAAAAACTGTCTATAGACTTTACCACTCAGTCTACCATCACGGACCAACGCCCTATTTTATCACCAATAAGTGACCCTCCAGACTCGCTATAAGCCCGTTAGCCTACTAGTCTTATAACTGTTGTGGGTTGTATCGGCCCGCTAACTACACGACGAGTGCGCAAAGTCGATTCGTTTCTAAATCGGCCTAACGCACCTGCTGTCCAAACCAAGAATACCGCTGCTTTAGCTTATGCTGCTGCACCCCATCCTTTTCCATCAACCCGTAGATAAACGGCGTCACCGCCTCGTGATGCAGAAGCTAGAGGCACACGAACGAGTTCACCACCACGCCAGGAAACGTACATTCTGCCTCGGCTCTAGCGAGCTCCCACCCGCCCGTGTCGCCGCGGCTTTGCCATCGCCCGCACATTTCCTACGGCAGGAGACAGTCGAAACATCCAGAGAAATTCTCCACTCTCCTCCACTTCCGCATCTCCCTCTATAGGACAAATACGCCCTTGCAGGCAGCCTCTACCTACTCTGCCATGCAGTCGGTCAGCGCGTAGTGATCGCTATCCTCATCGTGTCCTAGCCAGTAGCACAGCATACATTTTCCAGCCCAGCGTTCAAGAAAGTCCCGTAACCTCTCAATGTTCTCGACCACATCGGCTCGAATGTTGCCCACACGTAGCCGAAGCGCACTCGTGTCTGCTTCTACCATGGCATGGTTCCTGCTCGACACGATCAATACCTGGCCTAGGTCGTTCTGCGGCGGTCCATGGGCTACGCTTCTCTAGCACACGTCGCACCGCAGTTCACCCTCCTCACAGTGCATGCGATCCATGCGTCCATCCATGACCATGTCCAGAACTCTTCGTCGACAGTACTGCCCTCCCGTAAACTCATCGATGTCAGGGAACTGGCTGGTCACACCCTGCTCAAGACGTGGAGCGGCTTTGGTGTTCGCCATGGGTGCCTGTGAGCGGGGGCGGCGCCGGACAATGATCGCTTCGCTAGGTAGCCCGTCCCGCCCTACTCGCCCACTTTCCTGCCCATAATCCTTGAGCCGCCGAAGCCATCCGAAGTAGACCACGGCGCGGATGTCCGGGACGTCAATCCCAAGACCCAAAGCGTTGGATGCGACGATAACACGCCGCGCCAAGTCTGTCGTGCCTGGGCCCCGCCCGTTGATCCAGTCCGCTAACAGCTAGAGCTTTGCATCTCGGGTATCAACCTGGCTGTAGAAGACGCTACAGCCCATCCTGCCGGCCAATCGTTTTGCTGCATCTATGCTGCCGCTATACACGACAATCTTCGCGGGGGCCACATACTCCTACAGCTTCCGCTCCACGATCTTCTGCACCTCTTCTTCTAAACTATCCTCGACGAGATGGCCTAGGACGTTATGTGTTGGCTCTAGTATGTCGAGGTCGATAACCTGATATTGCACGTTCTTCCTCGTCGTCACGCCGCGAAACTGCTTTAGCTTCGTCCTGTCTATGTACATGAGATTGAAAAATTCAGTCTCGTCTCGAGGGGGCAGCGTCGCCGTCAGATATACCATCTGTATCCCGTGCAGGGACAGGTCACCCAGCTCTCGCAGCTTGGGACGGAAGTCCCTCCTGCCGTCGAGCACGGTGTGACACTCATCCACCACCACGCGCTCTAACTGATGGGACCCGGCGAGCCTTGTCAGCAGACCGCCAAATGCTCCGGATAGCGTAGATTCCGGCGTGACAAAGATGAGCGGCGCCGTATCGTAGGGCCGGCGGCTGTTCCATACGATGCTTGCTATGCCCATCCGACCGCATCGGTCGTGAAGGTCGACCTGCAGCGATGTCAGCGGCACAATGACGATAGTCACCCCGCCATGGGAGCAGCTGGCCGGGAGCATAAAACACATGCTCTTGCCTGCACCTGTGCCTATAACTACTAGTAATAGATTAGCGCGCCGCATTATGGCTCGTAGTGACGGCTCTTGGACGCTTCTAAACTCGGCTTGACTGCCGACCAAGGTCCTAAGCTGATCCAGTACGTCGACGTCCGCCAGTTGTCTCCATCGTTCTAGACTCGTTTCCAGATTTGCTTTCTCCCAAAACGACGATGATGTATATTTCCTTAGCCCGGCTAATGGCCCGATGTCTCGCATGCTCGACGGCAGATGGAGGAAGCGGTGCCAGTCCTCACTCACTACGCGATACTGCGCCCGTATATCCATGGACTCGTACTCGGCCTCGAAAATAAGCCGCCCGTACACCATGCCCGCCGTAAAGCTCCCGTGGCCACCCTGCCCGTCCTATAGACTATCACGAATAACGCCGGTTTCGTACTCATCCTCATAGCCGTCTTTATGTGTGCCCTCGTGCCCGGCTTGCCCTCCCCCAGGCTCCGCCTAGAACTTGCATCGAAGATATTTGCGGGAAATGGCGGGTGCGACCTGCCTCCAGGTACTTATGCCCACTTTCGTCTTCATGAGTCGCGCGGTCTCGCGCTTGACAAGTCGCCGCATGAGCTCGGGCTTCCACCGAGAAGATGGCTTGCGGCACTTGCGCTTGTCGCCCGTCGGCCTGCGACCGTGCGACGTCGCACCCCCGCATTCATCATCGCTCTCCCCGTCGTCAGAGCTGGCGCTGCTTCCTCGATCCCCCGAGGAGATAAGACTCCGGTCGCCCCATAGGAATGCGCTCGCTAGTGGCGTCTACGACGTACCGCAGCCGTGTGCGAACGACCTGGCGCCGTTGAGAAACAGCAGTACAAGCCAGATGTAGTGCAGAAGCGGGCCGCCTACTTCACGTGGCAGGAATCGCTAGATGGGGTTCAGCTTGCCGGTCCTCTTGTAATTCTTATGATATATGGTGACGAAGACCACGAGGCCCTGGTCAAGAAAGATGTTCCGCACGCCCCCGTTCGCCGTGTTTCGATGTCGAATGCTCATAATCTCGGGTGCCCTAGAAGGCTGCCCCCCCGTAAAATGCATCGCCACGAGCAATTTCTCCAGAAAGCGGTCGGCGGCGCGCCTGTGCCGCTCCAGGGCTCGCTGCACCCAGCACGGTTCGCCGCGCTCCTGTCGGACGAATCGTCTCGACAATTCCTGGCTCGCGATGATGCGACGTGCCAGCCACTGCCGCCCATCGACCTCAAATCGGTTCCTGATGTCCTTTAGAAAAGACCACCCCACTGTCTTCTCCGTCGGGTTATCGACCCAGTTCCAGTCTATGCGTGGCAGTGTCGTGGCTGCCAGCTCATCCCAGTCGATGTCGGCCGCACTCTGCTTCATTCCGTCCGCGGCGAACAAGAGGTCTTCGTACAGGATGCGCCGCAGGTCAGCAAGGATGCCCCGGACAAATTCTCGGAGGCTGTCCATGCTGAAGCGAAGGGACTGGTAGTGGAGTGTGTCGCCGACCCAGTACACCTGACCAGCAATCGGCGTCGTATATTGGATGTGCAGCCCATATGTCCGCAGCTTAATGAGCCAGTCCATCGGCCTCGGCTCCCGCTCCTGCTCAGGACAGCGGATCATGAACTGCCGCACCATTCGGGTCACCCGGGAGACGTGCCCTTCCACTTTGGCGGCCGCCTCGGCTTCCGTACTGCCATGTTCTTGAACGTCGCACTCAATCTCCAGCGCCCGCGATCGATGGGCTTTCTGAAGCACCATGAGCCTTGCAAACTTGATGACAGCCGAAACCCTTGGCAGGAACTCTTCTAGGTCGCCGAATGCACCGTCCTCCTCGATGGAGAGCACGGCCAGCGCGCTGATGAGTGCACTTTCGTATACACTGTCTTGGAGCGCATGATCGAGAAGATGGATGACCAGATCCAAGATCGTATCGTCAAGCCTTTGCCGGCACCTTTTCCGATTGCCCCGCGGGCCTGCCGTCCGCGACGCCGCCAGGCCTTCGGCCTCGCCTACTGCCTGGCCCAACAGGCGCTCTTGCTCCAGCGTGATGGTATATGGGGGGCGCTCCTCGGCGGGCAGGTCCCAGGTCCGCAGTATAAACGTCCAAATGCCGTTCCAAAAGTGCCTGTACCGTCGTATCGTGTCGCGGCGGATGCTGGCGTTAAAAGGCCGGTTGGAGTCCTGCCCGGTGACGCGGCGCTCCACCTCGAAGAGCGCAAAGATGCCGACCTTTTCCAGTATGGCATTCGACCACGCGCGCCAGACAAGCCGTCGGAACGCGCGATGAACCTCGAGTATGTAGCACTCGTCGCCCGGCCCGCCGTCTTCCCTAGCCTCGTCGACCGGCTGGTACGCAAACTCGCGCATCTGCTGCTTGTCGATGTGCTTGGTCTCCATAAGATAGAGACCGACGCCTACCCGGCGCTGCCACGGATCCGGCTCCATTGTTTCGTCGAGGTTTGTCATCTCATTCCGTCTGGCGACCTCCTGCTGCGTTTGGCGGGCTTCCATTTGCTCTAGCAGCTTGTCACGGGTGGCCGACTCCGTCGACCCTGTGCTGCTGGTGTCTACCCCGTTTGAACCGCCGCTGACCTCAAAAAAGGTCGATCGTGGGCCGTGACGATAGAAGCGTTGGTAACACACCCCGGTCCGCCACGGCCGACTGTCCGCTGGAGGCCCCTTGGTATGTTTACGAGGCCGGCCGCGACGGCAGGTGCTCTTCCATCCGTGCGTGGTGCGGCAATGCATTTCCATGCTCTTCAGGCTCCCCACCACGTAGCCGCATTCGACCCCCTCATCGCCCGTAGGGACCATGCAGCGAAACCCACCGGTGCCGGGTGAGCGGAGTTCGCGTATCGGTGCCGAGCCCGCCGCTGGCATGCGGGTCCTGTTCCCCGCCATTCGCTCTTTGTTGGCGGCTCGCAGTCGGTCGGCGACGGCCAAGATCTGGATGCGCTCTTTTTTCGCCATGCCATGCCGCTCGCTTCGAAAGTGGCCATCGATGTGCTCTGGGCGTACGCCATCTTGGCACTGCCTGCAGACAATCACATCATAATCTTGCAGATAGTATACGTAATCCATGGGGAAGACCTCGGACGCCAGGTTGCTACGGGGTATAGATTGAACAGGAAAACGGTAACTACACACTGCGAGGACAGCTCAGTTCATATATACTTCTTTTATGGCTGTAGCACGGTCCTGGGCCTTGTCTGAGCCCTGGGGCAGAGCTTTGCGTCAGGCAATTTCTCTCTCCCGGGGTCCCTGGCCGGCTGCGCGCGGTACATTCCCTCTGGCGATGCCGCCCGGAGAAGACGATCAGCAAGACAAACCCGTGCAGCTACACGTGGCATTTCACTTCATGCCTGTATCTACTGCGGTTTGACAAACCATGTCTATCGCGCTATAGTTTCTTCTGAGGAAGGGCAGATAAGCGGGTGACTTGGGTCTGAGGAGGGCAGTCAGGACCAAGTCCCGCCCGCACACGTACGACTGTACTGGTCAAGGCCAGTTCCACCAGCTACGCTCATTCTGATCATCTGATTGGCCCAATAGGGCACTTGGGGTAAGGGTTAAAATTGCCAACCAGCATGGGCGGAAAATTGGTAGACAGCCCCTGGTCTTCGTCGCCGCACGAGCCAACCTACACGCAATGGAAAATGGTAGGCAGCCCTCAAAGCAATTTGCATATAGGTCCGGCTAACTAATAATTCCTAGAAGACAAAATATTAGAGAGGAAAAAAAAAAAGATAGCCTCTCTACTAAGAGAACCTAGACTATATCTCGTTTTTAGTAGGTTCTATAAATTGTCTATATACATAACTTAATTATTTAAAAGAACGTCTTAATTAAGCCCTACCACTATATTAGCCTAGCTCCGCTATAATAATAGCAGCGACCTAGTTCGCCTAGACATAGGGAATCCTAGTAAATGTTGTCTTACCACCTAGCTATAGCATATATTCTTTATAGGTCGCGAACGTTCGATTAAAGTGCGTGTAGAACTAGCGTAGGCTATCTAGCTATTCGTGCTTTCTAAAACATAGCGGCATAACTATATTATAGAACGCGCACTTAGTCTCGTCCTCCGCTTTAGGGTCTACTACCTTATATATTTCTTATAGCTAGTAGTACGTCTAATAGACGACTAGTTCTAGCATCTAGCTTCTACCCCTAGCCTTATAGGACTATAGAGCCTTAACCTTAGCGCGAATCTAGTCGTGTCGCCGGCTATAGCGACCTACCGCGTGATCGAACGGCCGCCTAGCTATCTAGTAGTATAGGCAACAACCTTAAAGGACTTCTATGTCCTTCCTATATCGCGTAAGGAGCTCCTTATTAACGCGGCCCTACCGCAGCACCTCTCTAGGGCCGTAGAAACTCCCCTCGCCCCTATCGCTATCTCTATCGGCCCTGTTTATTATTTACCGTAAGAAGGCAAGCCTATCCGGCCTACCCTCTAGGTAGGGCTCTTAGCAGAGGCTATAAGCTAGCTCGCCGTCTATACACTATCTCTAATTATATTACTTATCAAGGAACTAGCTAAGGACGCTATAGAGGTAGAACGTCTATGTTAGATATAGCTATATAGCCTCTTAGTCGTCGCTAAGGCCTAACGCTGGCCGCGGCGCCTATTTCCGCGGTAGTAGAATAATAGACTTAGACCTGCCTCCGTCCTAGCCAGCGCGCCCCAACTCCTACGAGAAGTCGGTCATTAGCTCTAGCGCACCTATATAGATAACGACACGCATATGCGCGTAGTCGAACCTAGGCCTAAGCGCGGACGTTATAACAATAATAGGCAGGCCTAATCTGCTAAGCTAGCGAGAGACGGCTTCTCCTTTCTCCGCCTCTATTATCTCGCTACTACCGACATAGTATGCACAGTCTAGCAGCCTAGCTAGCTCCACTATAAGCGCCTTTATTAGATAGAACACGATTATCTAGTCCTTCTCGCTCCTAAACATAGCCTTATAGGCATAGCTAGACGTAATAAAATATATAGCCCTTTCCGCTATTAACCTACGCACGCTTCCTTCTTCCTAAATATAGTACTATATATTTAGGCGGTTTATAGATTCGCGCATAATCGCTAGCTATATAAGCTTATTCTATAGGACGAAAAGGTCCTATATAGTAGGGGGTAGCGTCGCTATAAGCTAGACCGTCTACGTTCTTAGCTAGCCTACGTACTAGCCTAGCTATAATATAGACCGCCTATACTCGCTTATAGTAATCGTTAGGTAACACTTGTCTACTACTATATAGTTAAGTAGCTAGTGATCGATTAGTATATAGGCGTAGTTAAGGAACCTTAACGTATAGGCCGCCTTAGCCGCTATAATAATAAGCAGCGCTATATAGCTAGAGTTAGGCGTCTAGTTATAATACTTAACACTAAATAACCGTAGCTTACTAATTATATTATTATAAAGCGCTATAGTTAGTAGAATAAGGATAGTTATCATAGCTTCCCTTATTATCACACCTATAAGAAATATAAGGGACTTCCCTAAGCTAGTCGCTAGAACGACGATAACCTAGTTTAGGTCTAAGGACTGCGGCCTAAGCGTAGTAAGTAGGGCCTTTCGCTAGCCTAGCGCGTAAAGCCTTAGCGTATCGTCTCTATAGATCTAGTAGGTAAGGGTAAGCATCTCCTTCTCTATGCATATCGGCCGCTAGTAGAACCTTACCTTCTTATGCGCCGCGAATAGCTATGCCGACTTAGCAGCGCCCCTGCCTAACTACTATCTCTTACCTACTAGGACCTAGTCTACCTAGAATAGGCGCTACTAGCTTATTAAGGCATAGTAGGCGCGGTATAGAAGAACCGTTATAGTTAGCGTCGTAGTGCCTATATATATATAGTGCATAGTATAGGCTGTGTGGTTTCCTATGCTAGCAAGCGTCGTAAGCTTAGCCTTATCCTCGTTATTAGCATCTAGGCCACCGCTACTACTATCGCTACCTACGCTAAAATTAGCATGCTCTCTAGCGCTAAACTTCTCCTATGTAATAGACGCTGTCACCTGCCTCTACTAGGCGATCTAGAACCGCGGGATCTTAGCCCTCGCGCAGCCGCTGCTAAGAAACGCAGACGCTCGGCCGTCCTTCTATAGCGCGCCGTCGAGCTTAGCCTATAAGAAGGGCGAGATAAGTATGCTAGGGCTTTACTATCATAGGAATACCTACCGCAGAGGCTACACATAGGCTAGGAAGGTAAGCAGTAGGTCGCCGACAGCCTAGGGCAGGAATCGTATATTTTCCTTATATCTCCCCTACTACTCCTATCCTTTATAGTACTAGATATAGACTATAACGAGCTTCTCCTAGATAAATACGTAGCGCCGCTACGCCGTGTTCCTATAGGTGGCGGACGCGTGCTTAGGCATACGAACGGCCGGCCCTAAGCTTATTAGCACTAGGTTCGATAGCCTTTCTAGGAACATCTGCACGTAGGTCTTATATAGGGCCATAGCCTTTAGATAGAGCCTTACGGCGCCTACTGTGCCGCCGTAGACGAACATAGCTCGATGTGCGTCGCTAGCCTATATCCGCCGCAGCAGGGCATCTTTAGAGCCGCGCAGGAGGTCGCCGTTGCGTAAGTCGTCTAGCCATAAGGCCCTATACTCCTCTTAGTCTAGGTCGTCCTAGAGCTTCTATGACTTAATGCGTAGTAGGTCTGCGGATCTAAGTAGTAGCTCCTTATAGAGTAGAGAGCTTACCTAGCGGTGCTCTAACGTAATAAGATTAGTAATCTAGTCTATATAAAGCACTATGCTATTATACTTAACCGTCTAACTATTAAGCGACTAGCGGGCCTACTTCTTTATAATATTAGTCTTACTTATAGTAAATAGGAATAGCCTCTACTAGAGTATATAGCTAAAGGGTGTCTCCCTCTACTACTAGAAGAACTTCTATACTATCTCCTATAGGAGGTCTAGTATAGAGTTCTTATCGTCCTACTAGTTAAAGCACGCGTAGTTAAATAGCACTAGCTAGGCGCACTATATAAGAGCCGATAGGTTGCTATTATAGTTGCCTAGCTTATGCCACACGCCTTATGTTCTTACGTCGTCGGCTTTATTATTATAGCCGCCGGGCTGCTGCCCTAGGCCGGCGTCTAGGGTCCCTTCCTCTCCTATATTTATAGTGGCTAGCACAGCGCCGTCTCTGCCCCCCTTCCTAGACTCTTTCTTATATACCTTCCTACTTAGCATAGCGTAGAAGCTTAGCACTAGTGACCGATAAGGAACGCTCCCTACTATATAGTAGATTAGTACTATGTATAGTCGCTATATAGTATGCTATAGTAAGAGCCTACGATTAGTATCGCCGGCCTCCCTTACTACGCACGCTCGCTACCTATCTTCTTGCCTTAGCGCAGCCGCGATACTATCTATCGCCTATTTCTATAAGCTAGACGCTTTAATCACGTCGGCTAGTAGGCATTAGCCTAGTCGCTGTCTTAAGAAGTGACCGTCTTTTATATACACCACCCTATAGTAGAAGGCTAGAAGCTCCTTTATTTATTTAAAATACGCTGCTAGCGTTAATTCGTTCTTAAAGTACTAGAACCTATTAGCCTTACTAGACGCTCTATCGTAGAATTCGTTTAGTATGTTAGCTCGCATCTATGTTATCTTACGCATAGGCAATGTGTCGCTATAGAGCTAGTAAGCGTCTCTAAGAACCCGCTCTACTACTATAAGTATACGTATAAGGTTAACATCTACCTTACTACCTAGCTCTAGACTACCTAGAATAGTATCTCCCTAGCTATATGCCTCTATGATCCTTCTAGGCGGCAGTATGTATAAGGATCTAATCTTATCGTCGCGAAGCTAACTAAGGTAGTTCGCGAACCTAGTCCTTACTAGCTATAGGATCCTCTCTAACCGCAACGCCCTAAAATCCTAGACGGTGCTGCCTTTCTCCGCGAGCTATAGGCTAGCTAAGTAGATATCGCTCGTTAACCGGCCTAAAAGTGCCTTATATGCTAGTGCGTCTGTCCCTATCTCTATTACGCTATCTCGGCCTAGCCGCCCTGCTATAGGTCGTGTAGGCTATACCACCGCCGCTATTATAGCCGTCGCTATAATAGGAAAGTAGTTAATTATACCCTTAGCGGTAAAGTAGGTCTAGAGCGTGCACTCTTCCTATAGCGCCTACGCCCTATGTTCCTTAGCCTTCCTCTTATGCTTTATAGCGCCAATGTGTGCGTCTATACTAGCGGCCCACCTCGTCGCATAGCCGTAGCCGTCCTTACACTAATAGCGCCGTCTAGTATAGAGCTCTAGGCCATAGATTAGCTTATATGCGCTCGTCGGCTTACTAGCCCTTAGCTCCTAGACGGACCTTAGATCGTAGCTAAGCAGCGCCTTAGTCGTTGCCTTAAGCTTAGCGCCCGCGAGCCTATATGGCTCTTAGCGTAGGTAGCGGGCCACTCCTCCCGCCGTAGGCATAACGCAGGCCTTATATACGGTGTAGATAACCACATAGTGGTCGCTATTATATATAAAGGCCGCTATATCGCCCTATTACGCCCTATAGATTCTATTACTAGCGGTAGGACGTTAGATCTAGCATAGGGTAGATGTCTACTACGTATATGTCGCTAGACGGCTTAATATAATAATTAACCACGCGCCTATCGTAATCGCGTTTAGCAGCCTATACTACTATAGTCGTAAGGTTAACGCTTCCTCTTCCTATCTTAGGGGTCGCGTCTACACTATAGGCGGGAACCTACTTCCTACGCCTAACTATCTATGCCCTATCTATCTATCTAACTAATAGGCACCTATCCGTTTTTCTATCTATCTATCTATCTATCTAGCTAATCTACCTATGCGCTTATTCCTACCTACCTATGCTTTTATCTATGTTCTAACCTATATAAAAGATTAATGTAAAAGATTAATGCCATCTTAACGGACGGTCTTAATTCTTTTTATACGTAAGGCTAAGCCTAGCGCTTCCCTAGTAGCATAAGCACTACTAACACCCTTATGCTTAACGACCCTAACCCTAACCTAGCCCTATCCTCCTTTCTTTTAGTTTTTATGTTAAGGGGTAGATTCACGTTTTAGCAAAACGCGCAGGGGTCCCTATCGGGCCCGCCGCGCTATATAAGATTTTTATATTTTAGGGAAAAAAGCCGCGCCGCATAAGAGGTAGTTAGATTTTTAGGATTTAAGAACTAACCTAGAAAAATAAGCATAAGCTAATTAAAGATATAGGCAATTAAAGAATAGCTAATACTAAAGACACTTAAAGAAGTTAGAGGATTTTTAGGATTTACGAACTTTTACTAGCGCTTTATATACGACTATAGTAAAATTATAATACTACTTATAAACCTTATAAAGAAAGATTAAGACTTCTCCTAGACTAATATAAAAGAATAGGCATTCTAGGAACTTAAGAATAAAATTTTAGAAGAACTAGTCTTACTTATAGTAGACCTAAATAAACTATTTAAAGTTAAAATAGATACCTTAGACTTTACTCTAGATAGATAACTAGGATAATAAGATAAAGAAGGACGACTTTATCTAGTCGCTTTCCTATCTAAGAAACTTTATAGACTAGAATTAAATTATAGTATTTATAATAAAGAACTTATAGTAATTATTAAAGCATTTAAAGAATAGAAATACTACCTTAATAGAATAAACTATAAGGTTAAAGTGTTTATAGACTATAAGAACCTAACCTTATTTATAACTATAAAGGATTTAAATAAATATTAAATAAGATAGTATAAAACCCTTATAGATTATAATTTTAAAATTATATATAGAAAAGAATCTAAAAATAAAAAAGTAGACACGCTTAGCTAAAGAGAGGATTTAAAATTAAAAGAACTAGTAGATAATATACTACTATTATATACTAATAAAGATAGAAACCTTATATTAGGCACCTAAGAGATCGATATAACCTAGTAAGCTACGCTAGATAATATATAGATATAATAAATTATATTAAGCGTTAAGAACGATAATTACTTAAATAATTAGGAAATAAACCTATATATTATAAAGAAAGGTAAGGCCTTTTTATATAATAAATAATAGTATGTTCCTAGTATACTTTAGAAGTAACTTATTAAAGAAATATATAAACACCTATTATATAGACACTAGGGTGTAGGGAAGACAATTAATAGACTATAAAGATTATATAACTTCCTAGAAAGTAGAAAAATTATATAGGAAACGATTAAAGAATATAATATATATAATAAAGCAAAATTAGGACAATATACGCTATATAGTAAATTATAACTAATACCACTACCTAAAAGAGCATAGTAAATAGTAACTATAGACTTTATTATTAAATTACTAAAGTCTAAAGAACTAATAATAGGAGTTAGCTATAATAGTATCCTAGTTATTATTAATAAACTTATAAAATATACTTACTATATTCCTTATATAGAATCTAGTAATACTAAGGACCTAGTATA
>JAFEME010000570.1:0-17635 GCA_018831755.1 Niveomyces coronatus
GTATCGTAATTTTGCCGTAGTTGCGTATGAAGCGTCGGTAAAAGTTCGCGAATCCTAGAAATCCTCTGACTTCTTTGAGTGTCTTTGGTGTTGGCCATTCTTTAATTGCCTGTATCTTTGATTGGCTTATGCTTATTTTTCCGGGTTGGATCTTAAATCCTAAAAATTTAACTTTCTGCTGATGGAATCTGCACTTTTTTGATTCGACTAGTAGCTTGTGTCTTGTAGTACTTGTAGTACCTCGTGTACGTGTTTCTTGTGTTCCTTAAGTGTGTTGGAGTAGATGAGGATATCATCGAGGTAGACAACAACGAATTTGTCTAGTTGTCTTCGCAAGACATTGTCGATTATGGTTTAAAACGTGGCTGGTGCATTTGTGAGTCTAAAGGGCATCACTAAGTATTTGTAATGTCCTTTTGTAGTTCGAACAGCGGTTTTCCACTTGTGACCCTTCGCAATGCGAATGAGGTTGTAAGCCCCTTTAAGGTCGAGGGTGGTGAACTAACTAGCTTTCCCTAGCTTGTCCCTGATTTCTACTATTAGTGGTAATGGGTATCGATTTTTGATTGTGATCTCGTTTAGTTGTCGATAGTCGACGTATGGTCGTAATTCTCCGTTTTTCTTTCGAACCCATAGGATTGGGTATCCTGCTGGTGATTCGGATGGTCTAATGTATCCCTTTCGTAGGTTCTCCTTCAGATACTCCTTGAGTGCTTTCTCCTGCTTAGGGTTCTGAGGATATGTCTTGTGGAACTTAGGTTCCTTACCGGGCTAGAGTTTGATCTCGTGGTCCTAGCGTGTATGCTCCGGTAGTCCTGTTTCTAGCTCTCTGCTAAACAGCTTACTGTACTTTGAGTATTCCTTGGGAATCTCCGTTGTATCAGCTTTGGGCTCTCTGGCGATCACATATATTCCTAGAGGCCTGTTATGATTCGATTAAGGTGCCTTCTTCTTTAGGCCGCTCTTATTGTCGTAATCGCATCTTGGTGTATCCCACTGAAGTTGGCCTGTTCTCTAGTTGACTCTAGGATTGCTCGCCCGCAACTAAGGTATCCCTAATATTATGTCGTGTCTTAAGATCACTGTGATGTCTAATGTGACGTAGTGTTTCGTGCCTTGTATATAGATAGGAAGCTGCGCAACCTCTATTTCCACTTGTCCTTGGCTATACTTCACTGCGCCTCCTTCCATAGTCGTGAGTCGGTAGGGCTCGTCTTTGTCTTTCTAGTGCAATTTAAATCTGTTAACGAGATTTGGCGAGATGTAGTTTCCTTATGCTCCACTGTCTATCATTGCCTAGGTTTCTTTTCCTGCTATTGTGATAGCGATGATAAGGTGTTCGTGTCCGCCGACATTTACGGTACATAGAGACCGATCAGATCTCCGTCAAGAGAAAGGCCTTAGTTGCTCTAACGGCTGCCTTTTCCCGACTGTTGATTTACCTCTTGTAGTGTTTAAAAAATGCTCGGTTTCTTTAGAGCATAGGAGCGTGGGCGGCGTCTAGATCGCCTGCCTGTTGTACTGATCGAATCTAGGCTAAGCGGATTGCTCACTATAACACTGTTTCTGCCGTCCTTATATTGTGAGGTCATGGCTTGGATAGTGTATGCGTTGTCATCCTCGGTATAACATTTGTTTTTGGACTTCTGTAGTATGAGTTCGTTCTCGTTGCGTTTCCAGATTGTCTAGTGTCGTAGATCTGTTTCTAGGAATGGGCTGAATCCCCATTCTGGTGTAAACTTTGGAAACCACCTGTATTCCAATTTCTTCTATAGGTGTCGTCTGCAATTGTCGTATGAGCATGAAGCCTATGAGATCCTAGCGTGGTCTCGATGTTGGGTGCTGAGTGCTAGGTGTTGTGCGCTAAGGAGTCGTAGTCGTGGATTAGGGTGTGCTTCTGCTTCGCATAGTCTTGCGATTAAAGCGCAAGGGTCTGTGATGTCTGTTCCCCTGATCGTGACTCTAATAGGTTCTGGGTCCCCTTTGCTAGTTGATAGTGCACTGACTAGACGACGTTCTAGTAGCTTAGGTCCTTGTGGGAGTGGAACGTGATCATAAGCGTCGGATAAGTCGATCAATCCGATTTCTGGTGGTTGAGTTCTATGTTCCTAGTCTTCGTTCTTAACATAGACCGTGTCTGATTCTTCCTCTAAGAAGTAATTTCTTTCCGGTTCAGAGAAGTAGTCTTCACTGTTAGTCATACTGATATTTCTGGTTGGTAGTTCATCTCTGTTGGTGGCTTAAAGTTTCCGTCCTTTAGGTACGGGCTTCTATTGTTTCTTAGGGCTTCGGCATTTGTTTGTAAAGTGCCCTGCTTTTCCATAGTTATAGCACTTTCCCTTTTCTTTATAGGTAGCGTCGAGTTCTATAGGTCCCGGGTGAGTTCTATACGCCGTGGATCCTCCTCGTCGTTTACTAATGTTAGGTTGATTACGCTTAAATCTGTAAAACCTGTTTTGTTTTCCGCCGCGTTCAAGTCGTCGGGCATAGTTCCGATTGTCGATCTTGATGGCGTTTGCGATGAATGCCTCGATAGTTCTAGGTCGATCCTGCTTCAAGATTTTATCTTTTACATCTTTACGTAGTCCGTCATAGAACAGTTCCATTTAGCTATCGTCATCCTATTTAAGTTTGGTAGCGATCTGCTGGAATTCTCGTGCGTAGTGCTGAGCGGATCTAGTTTGTTTAAGTGACTTGAGTTTGCGAGTCGCGGTACGCAATTCGTCTAGGTCGCCAAAGGTATTTTTAAGGAGTTGTTCGAATTTCTTATAATCCTTAAAAGCTTCGTCGGTTTCGGTTTTCTGATCCGTGGGACTGTTGTCGAGATAGTCTCTGAGAGTTGGCTCCCACTATTCCAATGCCTTGCCTGTCAGAAGGTTTCTAATGCAAAGAATTTGATTCTCAGCCGTGTTAAGACTGTCATTGACCTTAAGGTAGGCTTTGGCTTAGGTTAGGAAGGTCCTAATGTCGCCTTTAGTTCTATCATAGCTTTCTAGCTTGGGGAACTTAGGTCGGCTGTGGTCATTCTTTCCTTTGTTGGTTTTGAGTTCCTCTAGCTGCTTTATAAGATGTTCCATCTATTGTTTTATTTCCTTGATGGTTTCGGCTTGCGCCGCAACAACTTAGGCTGGGGTGGTGGTGTTGCCGTTTGCAGTAGACATCGTGAAGGTTAGTGCTGCTTAAGGTTTCGGGTAACTCACTGAATAGGACTGATTAAAATGTAACGGTGGCTTATTCTAAGTCACAGAAAGGTCTGTTTCTTAGGAAGTGAGTTAGGCAAATATGAGCAGGCTTAATACTTAAAGAATCGGTTTATCGTAGCACGTAGTAAGTACCGTCAGGAAGTTATTCCCAATAGTGAAACTATTGCTTAGATTGATCAGTAGAGATCTAGACTGCCTAGCTACTAGAATCTCCATCCTTTATATACTTGTCTATCTCTCTACTGTAATTTAGGATCACCTTGCTCACCAGTGATCGTGGTGAGCGGCGCTCACCACGCTCACGCGTGATCCCCGTGAGCGCGTCACGTGACCCTTAGGGTCGCGTTGCCGCTCATTATTCACTTGGCCGCTTCCTTGGGCCGCTTGGTGACGCTGCCTTTTTGTCGTTTGTAACACATATAAGGTTAGAAGGGGATAGAATTTACTAGAGGTTAAAAGATAATTATTATATATTTACTTTATTTTTATTAGTAATTATAAAGTAGCTATAGAGCTAGGGTAGGTCTAGGTTAGGTGTGTTCTAATATTATACTAGAGGTATAGTTTATTATCTAAATAGATATAAAGAATAAATTAAATAAAGATAATAAAGTCTTTTATAATATTTATATTTATATATAGCTAGTACGCCTAGTAGCTTATATTACTTAGCCTAATAAATTCTTTATGCCTTATTTTTTCTATTCCTTTTCTTCCCTCTAGTATTATTATTAGTAGTATATATCTTAATTACCTCTTTTTTTCTCTTCTTTTTTACTTCTTTACTTACTAAAAGAGTGCCTATCTTCTAATTTAGATATAAGCGCGCTTTATATTAGGGCTATATCTTATATTAAAATTAGTTAAAATTTAAAAAGTCCTTTAGTAAGTCTAGACTAGGCCTATACTAACCTTATATAGTGCCTATATCTATCTCTACCTACTACTATAAAAAAAACTTTTTTTTTTAAATTTTTAAATAAAAATTTCTAATATAGAATATATCTAATCTAGGTCTAAGCCGCGCCTATACTAACTCTAAATAGGCCTAAGGACGCACTAATTACTTTAATCCTACCTTAGCCCCCTTTACCCTTTCTACGCCTATGCCTAAGTTAGAGACGACTAGCACCCTAGCTAGAGCTAACCTAGTTCTAATAATATCTACACTACCTACCCCCCCTAGTCCTAACCTAGAGTCGACCTACCCCTACCCTACTACTATATTAGGTGCTATCTAGGCCCTTTTATGCTTATAGTGTATTAGCTATATAGAAGATAGTAAAATAACTTATTTTAATTAGAAGTATATATATTAGTCCTTTACTATATCTATATTAGGCCTAAGCTAACTCTAAATAGCTACCTACTTTAAGACTTATACTACTTATAAGAAGTAGTGTATATTATACTATATTTTAAGTAAACCTAATTTATATCTAGTATAAGACTAATACTAACCTATATAGTTACTAGCTAAGGCCTATATAGCTATATTAGCTATAGTAGTGTATGCCTAGGCCTATAATAGGGTCTATAAGGACTTTACTACTAATATAGAGTTTAGGCGCCTTATTAATAAGGCGTTCAATGTCTAGGCTTACTATAGGGGCATAGTAGGCTTAGTCTAGGCTAGTACTAGATCTATGTTAGGGGCTATACTTCTATCTTTAGATAATTATAGTCTATAATATATTATAAATAATAAAAAGTTTTCTAGGAAAGAGTTAATATTAAGGTAAAAAAAATTATGCTTAGTACTAGTAATTACCTAACTAAGGTAGTTAGAACTAGTACTAGAATTATAAAAAACGCACTTATTAATAAGCATAGAAAACTAAGATTATTAGTCCTAAAAAACATATATTATATACCTAGATTTTATATAAATTTAATATTAGCTATAACCCTTTTTAATAAAACTAGACTCTTGTCACGGACTGGCCCTAGGCGCATGCGAGTAGGCGTCATAATTGTTATTGATTACTATAGAGAGGAAGAGGAAGGTAATAGGACTGTGTGTTAGGGTGCCGAAAGGCACTCACTTGTGTCACGTGACCTGGCCCGAGCTGGTCCGGCACGGACCAGCTCGGGTGAGCTCCGGAGCCAGTCAAAGACTGACTCCATTACAACTCTAGATAATAAAATTTAATAATATACTATATAGAGGCTTAGAAAAAGCTAATTTTATTATAAAAAGACTATATACTAAAAATAACCTTATATTCTTTAAAAAAGTATAATTAATAGTTTTAAGGTACTATATCTATAAAAATAATACTAATTTATAAAATTATAGACTAAGTAATAAATAAAGCCTATCTCTAGCACTTACGCTTAGGACACCTTAGAAAGAAAACACTTAAGCATTTAGTTTTATAAGAAAATAGTATCTAGCTTAAAGGTATAAAATAGATTAGCTATTCTATTTATAGTTAAATATTAGCTAAAAACATTATTTTTAAATATATTAGTAAAACCTAAGTAATAAGACTATTTTATTATATTAGATAGGATCTATAAGATTATTTAACTAGTTTTAATTAAAATAATTTTCTATTTATAATTAAAGATAGATATATAGGACTTATTTACTAAAGTCTAGTACTATTTAATAATATAAACACTTTTTTTCCTACTATTAAGTTAGTCTTAATATAGATAAAAAGGTAGTATAACTTAAAAGTATAAGTATTAAGATATAATAATAAAATAAGTCTATATTTACTTTTTTAAACTATAATATATATAAGTATATACAAGCTAAATTATATAAATAAAAAAGCTACTAAGGTAATAATTAAGATAATAATATATCTACTATAAAGAGCTAACTTATCTAGTAATTTATAGCTAGAAATAGTAAAAATAATTATATACCTACTTAGAAACAGCCTAAGGAAATATAATAACTATAAAACACTAGTAGAAATAGCTAGGCGCTATAACGCTTAAGATTTTAAGGCTAGAGAAGCTTAGAGTAGTAAAAGTTATAGATGCCTAAGCTATAAAGTCTTTTATAAGGCCTCTTAAGCTTAAATAGGTTTATATATAGAAATTAAACTTATATAATTATCTTAATAAGTATAAAGCTAGGCTATATATATAAAGAGACTAATAACCTAAGGATTCTCTTTTTAATACTTTTATTATACTAGCTTATAAGACCTTAAGACTTTTAGTTATAGTTATAATATATTTTAACCTTAAGATTAAGTAAATTAACTTTATTAATATATTTATTAATACTAACCTTAGTAAAAGAATATATATATAGTTACTACTAAAATTTAATTAAGAAAGTATACTCTAAAAATTAGTTAAGGTCTTATATAGGCTTTAAAGATCTCTAAAGCTATAGTATCCTAAATTATTAGATTATTTATAGTCCTTTAGCTTTTAACTAGTTAATAAAGATATATATATTATAACTAAAGATAGTATTTTTTTCTATAAAGATAACTTAATTATTTTTTATCTAAAGCTAGCCTAATCTTTTATAGATAATATCCTTAGATAGCTTTGAAAAGATATAATATTAAAAACCTTAAAGAGCTAAAGTAGATTATTAGAATTAAGATAATTAGAGACTATAAGGCTTAAAAACTATAGCTATTATAAAAATCCTATATTAATAACTTTATAACTTAATTTAAGCTTTTTAATAATAAGATACTTTATATTCTTTTATAACTATATACTTTACTATAGCTATTTAAAAGCCTAGCTAACCTAAAAGAACTCCTATATTATTAGTAAATTATAAGATTATTAAATTATTCTACTATTATTACTTAGCTAGATATAGCTTTTATAGCTTTAAAGCTAGCCTAATTCTTATCTAACCTAGGCCTAGAGTATACTAAGATAGCTTTAAATTATATAAAATATCTTAAAAGAGCCTAGGACTTATATATTATATTTAATAAGATAAAGCCTATATTAGAAGTTATAAATAATACTATCTTTAGTAATAATTTTAATAAAAAAAGCTTCTAAGGATATATTATTATATTATTTAGTAGGCCTACTTTCTATTAAGCTAGAAAATAGAATATAGTTACTATATTCTCTATAGAAGCTAAATTATTAGCACTTTTATAAATAGTTAAAAAAATAATAGCCTTTATAAGCTATATAATAAGTTTAGCTTATATTTTTCTTAGTATATTAAAATATTATATAATAATAGCTAGATAATTTAGCTTATTAAAAAAACCCTTATAAAGTTAGTTATAAAGTATTATTACATTAATATATAGAATTATTAGCTATATTAAAAGATAAATAAAGGTAATTTTAACTTTTAATAGGTGCCTATAGTAGCTATAATTATTAATAGCCTTACTAAAGCCTTATTATATTTAAAATTTAATAGACTTATTACCTAATTATATATTAAGGCTATACACTATATAAAAGCTTAAGATAATAATATATAAAGCTAATTATATAACTAATTAATATTAAATATCTATATTAACTCTTTTAGCTAGTAAGTCTATATATATTATAGGAAAATTAGCTTAAAAGACTAATATAGATACTTAACCTATCTTTTATAAGGTTAAAAATTTAATTCCTTATATATATACTTTTTTTTATTACTTAAAAACACTAGAAAATAAGATTATAATAGATTTTACTAGCTTTATTGAATAAAGCTATAGGGGTATATTAAATAGGATGTAGGTTAGGTAGTATAGCTTCCTTCTATTTTAGTAGGGATTTATATGGCACTAGAGACCGATCCGAAGCCAAGTCCAAATCCCGTCCCAGTCATAATCTAATACGATGCTGTAAAGACATGTGATGAGTCACACCTCTGCCGCGAACAACCCACGCCTGTGATGAATCTGGCTGCCTGGCCAGCCTGGTAGTAGTTAGTGTACAGTACCAATGCATAATTATTTTTAGTGCAGTACATCGTACGGTATCAGTACATGCTATGCTATGCATCAACAATCAGGCATCTATTCATCACAGATATGTATTCAAATTCCGTACATCAAGAGACCAAGTTTGAATTTGCCACAAAAAAGCGTGACAAGATTTTCTGGTAGCAATGCAGTGGTGCAACAAAAAGGCCGCGACGGAAGAGGTCCCATTGGCCATAACGCCCAGCCACCCGTTTGTGCAAAAGGCAGTGCACCTATGACTACAACGTGTCACATGTAAGGCACAACGTCGCATTCTACAAAAAAGTATACAGTTGTTATTCGTGAGAAAAAAAAAGCCTAATAATGTCAGGTTCTATTGGCTTGCTATCATGCACTGAAAAAAAAAAGTGTCACAGAAAATGAAGAGGAATGCTCATGTCGTAATAACCTAAAAAACAAATCTTCTGAGCCATGTATGATGATGCATAGTACAGTTTAGGCCTCGTGAGGATTCCTCTCTGCTTCCTCTTGGACCTGCTGATCGGACAGTCGCGGGTTACGCAGCGCCAGGGCAAAGCCAATCATGGGAACGCAGACGCAGAGACCTGCGAGACACAGCAGTCCCTGGACGTGGCTGTAGCTGCGTATCATTGCGGTTCGAATCTCGGTGCCCACCGGGTAGCCGACGACGACTTTGAAGGGGTTGTTGTACATGGCCTCGGCCAGCGTCCTGTTTGGCTGGAAAGCCAGATTCGACTCGAGAGCGGGATACAGCGTCTGCGTCCAGATGGCGCCCGAGAGGCAGGTGCCCAGCGCGCTTCCGACGTTGTAGAATGATAGATACAGGCCAGTCAGGATAGCTACATGGTCGCGACTAGCCGACGCCTGGATAGACGCCTGTGTGGGATAGGCAAAGAGACCGCCTGCGAGGCCGAGCAGAACCTGGGCACCGATGATTCCCGTCCGCGAACTCCTGGAAGCGCCGCCCGGCTGGTTGATGAGCAATACAAAGGCCAGCATAAAGACCAAGGTACCACCGACTATAATATGTTTTAGACGTCGAACCCTGTACACCACCAACCCGACCAGAACGCCGCTAACGACGCCGAAAAAGGAAAAGAAGGATAGTATACGGGTGGCGGTCTCGATGGAAAAGTCAAAGGCGACGACGAGGACCGTGTATAGGTAGTTGCCCTGGACGTACCAGGCAAAGTTGAGTAGGCTACGGACGGCCAGCGCCGCCCATACTCCGCGGTCTGTGAGTAGATGAAACGGTACGAGCGGGGTCTTGGCTCGGTACTTTTCCCACAGGATAAATACCGGCGCGCATAGCAAACCCAAAGTGAGTGGCACGAGAATGCTCGGGCTCTTCCAGTGGGAGGCGGTGCCGCCAGCAACGGTCAGCGGCGCCAGCACCAGGCTAAACGCCGCCACGAGCACGGCGAGACCGACGAGGTCGAGCTGCGCGGCCACGCTGGACAGAGACTGCCTCAGCTCCTGCAGCGTAGACTTGCCGCCTTTCACCGTTTCGCCCACGTACTCCTTGGTCGCGACGCCGCGGTCTACAACGTAGAGCGTGACGAGCAGCGGCAGCGACGCGATGGGGTACACGATGCACCACATACCGATGCCCCAGCGCCAGGTGGCGACGCGCAGGACGGCGGAGGTGACGGTGCCGCTGAGCCAGGTGTTGACGACAAAAGGCAGGGCGGGGATGTAGCTGAAGAAGACGCGGGCGCGCATGGAGGAGAAGTCGGCGACGAGGACCTCGAGCAGCAGGACGATGCAGGTGTAGCCGACCTGATAGACGAGGCCGCCGGCGCAGAAGGTGTATACTGAGGTGGCGGTGGCCTCGATGGCCATGCCGACGACGTAGAAAATGGTGGCGGCGACGACGACCTCGAAGCGGCCAAAGACGTCGGCGACCTTGGCGGCGGTGGGCTGGGCGGCGACGGCGACGACGCTACGCAGCACGTTGATGGTGGCGAGGTACGAGTGCAGGCCGAAGCCGGCGGTAGCGTAGGGAGTGTAGGCGGAGCGCACCTGGCTCTCGAGCCCGTAGGCGTAGCCGACGACGAAGATGCCGAAGAAGAGCCAGAAGCGCTGCGCCGGGGTGAGCTGCGAGGTGACGGCGTCCATGCGGGCAACGCCGGCGGCGCGGGTGGCGGAAGGCGAGGAGGGAGAGGAGGAGGAGGAATAGGAAGAGGGCGGTGATTCGGAGGTAGGACGGCCGGCACTGCTTGTGCTGCCACGTAGAGCTTCGAGCTGGGCATGCTGCAGCAGCGGCTCTCTCTCGGGGAGCGCCATGGTGGGAGGCGCGTGTCGTCGAGGGCGAGTTTGGATTGTTTTTCGAGGGTCACAGAGGAGGGATCAAACAGGGAACAGACTGAGAAGGCAGAAATTAAGGCTGTTGGTGCTGACGCCCAGCTGAACGTGCGTCAGCCGCAAGGGGCCAGATGAACACCCGACGGGCTACACGGCTGGGCTAGCAGAGGCGCGCACGAGAAGCCGTACGACACGAGAGCCTGTCCACGAATATGTAGCCCATTTGAAAAGGAAAAACGGGGAAAAAGGAATATGCGAGACAGAGAAGAAAAAAAAAAAGGAGAGGACGGGAGGAGGGCGTTAGGGTGGAAAGTGTTTTGGTTATATACAAGGATGAGGCAGGGATAGTTTGGTGCGTGAGATAAGATGGCAGCGGATCAGATAAAAAATACAGTTGAAATGGGGGACACGGAGTGCGTGAGCAGGCACTGACGGAGTGGCGCTGTCTTGCCGCCGACGAGTGCTGTTTTTAGCACATTACTTGGCATGTGGCGGATACCCATTCGTCACTAAAAATCAGGCTACCCGGCCGCAGCCCGCTGGGATTTTGCAGTAAAAGGTACAGTACTGGACTAACGGGCACCTGGAAGGCCTGGAGAAGCCCAACATGGGACTTCTATCTTGTTACAAGATTCCCACCTTTTTCGTCAGCTCCACAGCGGGAATACCCCTCTCCCCCCTGCACCTGATCACCTATCGGCCAAGCTAGCGAAGGTACAGTTGTACCACCGTTAATGACGCTCTCTATATTGTGAGAGGGCGTCGCCACCGTGAACCGGGCAGGACGCGCAATCCGAAGTTGTCCGAGCACAAAAGGCGCATTTGTCCCTGCATCATCTTAATATTTACACAGATCTCTACAGTGAAAAATGGTCCGCGGCCAGCGTTGTTGTGCGCGCCTGCTCAACATTCCGCGGAAGGGGGTCGCAGCCAAGCGGTACATCCGGATATTGAAGGCTCCTCTGTGCATGTACCCGGACATTTGCAGCATGCAGCGAAACGGGGTGCGCTGCACATCGCACATGAATATACGAATACACATGCGTGGCTCTCTGCCTCGGCAGCTGACCCGCCGTTCCGGTCACTCGCTCATGGCTGCTGCATTCATGCCTCCGACCGTTGTGCGCGACGTGAAACGTTCGACTGCACGGTATATATACCGGGCCCTCAACGGGGGCACCACAAGTCGGAAATGGCGGGTCAACTGACCAGCGTCGTCATATGATAACAAACGTATAGTCAAAGTCTTACGCATACGCAAGCTTCACCTGCTTGATTCGCTCGCTGCAGCTTTACGCTATCACAGAGCTTACTTAAACCTATAAATAAGTGCTTGATTACTCTACCTTTAGTTGCTCCCTTGTGCCGTGTTTTAGGAGACGTGCAAATAAAATATCTCGAGAGCAGTCCTACCTAGGAGGGAGAATTCAACTATCTTTTCTGTTGACTTTATTTAGAGTCTATTATAAAACATATTTGCAGCCAACTTGGCGCCGAGGTACATAAATGCTTGCTCGCGGGGTCAGCCCTACCCTATACTGACAACACGCTTCAGCTTCCGATCTAGTCCTGCCCGACAGCTGCCGTGGGCATATCCTTTTCCATCAGTTTTGCAGCGGCGGCTGTTTTCTCAAAATCGCTGAGAATATCAAATTATCCGTAGCTCTTAGTCTTTGCGTAGTGTTATGCTCTGTTCGGTGTCCGAACCATGATCTCAGCAGGTTGGTAGCACTACTCGGTCAAGACCGTGAGTAGCTCCTGAGGATACTTTCCCGTTCGGCGTGGATGTTCAAGAAGCCAATGTTGTTGTGTCCAGTTTAGGCAGCCGCTTCATGTGCCGCAAATGTTCAATGTGTCATACTATACACACAGTAGCTATATGTACCGGGCCGAACTAATGGCGATACAATTATACCTGCAAAACTAAGTGGTTTAGAAACAATGTGGGCAAAAGCACATTAGTAGCTTACGCTACTATAAGCCGCTAAGACGTGTTCGATGACTTGGGAAGACTAAAATTTCTAATATTTAAACTGTATTCTTTTCTTATTCTTTATATTCTTCTTATTCTTCTATTTCCTTTGCTTTTTAATTTTCGGGCACAATAATCGTACAGTTGTGTCTTGCTTGTCACCGGCTGGGTAGCGACAGTCTGGCTGAACGGCTCAATGTGTCGGTTGGGGCGGATGTGTGGAATTGCACAGTCTTCGTCCAAATGGAGGAGAATATTGCCGAGGGCCAAAGCACACAAAGTAACTATCGTACTTCCTTGGAAACTCTCCGCGTAATCATGGAATGACATCGCACAGGAGCAAGATAGTCACTGTGACGTCAGGGGGTAGCAATACCAGTACATATGCCGTCTTTATGTTCCTGGTAGCTTTTCTGGGAGATTCATGCCGGCCAGGCAAAACGCATCTAAATATCTGAGGTCGTTAGTGGCGGTTGCATCGATGACTCCCATAACCTTTGTCCCGTCCACTGTAAAGGCATAGCGGCAGAAGAAGCCGATCAGCCTTGCTATGCCAATCAACTGGATATCCTGCTCCGTGCAATTCCCGGCCTCTTGCATAAAGATCGACCAAAATAAAGCCCGGAGTTCTTTTTCATTATCGTAATAATGCCAGCCTCTTCTATCCATAACTCCAAGCATATTCTCGACACCCCATAGTCCGAACCCGAAAGGAAGGATCCTTGTCTCGGCCCAGTCCACAATGCCCGTAATGTGTCCTGTTAGGGGATCAATGATGACGTTGAGCTGGTTCAGATCACCGTGCGTGACGACGTGCGGCAACTTCGCAACTATGAGAGAGAAATGAGGTTCAAGAGTAAGGAGATTCTTCGAAAAGCGCTCAGGTAGGGACTCTCGTAGGCGGCCAAACATGGCCTCGTATTTTGATGCTGAGCTAGCGGGTCCAGATGAGGACTGCGGAAAATTCCACGACCGGGCGAAAAATCTGCCAAGCTATCAGTCAGTTTTACATTTCAATAACATTGATGAACGCTCTTGTCCTACCTGGCCATATCATGAATGGTGTTTCGCTGGCGAGCTATTGCATCGTCTGGTTGTGGGATGGAATGGTCTGCAGCAGTTACGTAGACCTGGCCTGGGAGCCTATCCATCTCGTAGATGTGCAACGGACGCTGTTTTCCCATCACTCCGTGGTAGACGATACGGGGCGCAAAGCCAGTCATTGCTTGCTTGACAATGGCCATCATAGCTGGATCAAGGGCCGACGCCTCCTCTCGGAACTGTATGATTCTAGAGTTCCCCTCGCCGGCAGTCACCGTGTAGCTACAGGCACCTTGAACTGGTACCGGATATGCTGGAGTTCCATAACGAGAGGCGACAAAGTCATCGCATTGCTGCCGGGTGACGAATGTACTGGATTCGAAGAAGGAAACGATGGAATTGTCAAGGTCGTAGCGTATGCAGGTATGGGCCATGCTAACAGTTTGGCCGCATTGGCTGGGGTGTGTGTGGGCATAAACGGCTCGAAAGAAAATTCAGCAGCAGCTCACAGCGGACGCACGGCCGTGAACTGGGCTAGCCGCTCGAATGCGCACGGTACTGTACCATGTCGTCTGCCGCATAGTACATGGCCTGTACACTGCAGGGGAATTCAAGAAGCCGCCGACATGGCGTGGCCTAGACTGCCCTGTTGGGAGTCGGAATAGCATGCCGGGAGAATATTACGATGTGTATGCAAAGGCGCGTTTGTACCCTGGGCGTGAATCCGGCTTGGCGATCAGCTTGCGAATGGGTCTACCAGACAGCGGCTTACAAATAGACATGCAGCAGCACCGCGCGGCATTGTACAAATAAAGAAGCTCATACGTGTCGCGTATGGGATATCTTATCGACCATTCAAAGAATAGTGAATAGGTGCGTGCCGCAGCCGCCCTGATGGAGCGGGCCATATACCGACGTACAGTACGGAGGAAGACATCAGAAATCTCGTCTGACGCTAAAATCGAGTTTAGACTAGCGTAGGATTAAGCCATATAAATTTAGTAGGGATTAGCCCTTCCTTCTTTATACTTATTTCCCCCCTCTAGCTTAATAATAGTCTTAATATGCCTTAGGAAGCGCTTAATCTAGCCCTATATTCTCTCCTAAGGTAATTCCTACTATGCCGCTAGCTAGCTTATAATAGCTTCCTAGCGACTCTTTAGAGCGCCTTTTTTTATAGTTATTCTCTTTATCTAGGGCTATACTAGCTTAATTAGATTAAGGTTTAGGCTATTACTAGGCTAGAAGAGGCGCTAGACCTAGTAACTATTATATACTTATTATTAGAAGAAATAACTATAAGCTAGAGCCTTATCTTCTTATATAAGGGTTCCTAGCCTATCGCTAGTATAGGCCTAGGCAAAAGGGATTAATTTTAGTATAAGAACCTTTATCTAGTATGCATACTAATTAATACCTTATTTAGTGCCTTAGGCTAGCTTCCTAGTCTTTTAATTCTATTACTATTAAGGTTACTAGCTAGGCTTTTACTATAGCCTAAGGCGAGCTATCTATAAATTTAATTCCTAGGCAGCCTTTACTAGAGGCTCTAGCTCTTTATTTAGCTTAGCTATATAAGCCTTAGCGAGCTAGCGGTCCTAAGCTATTTCTAGTAGCTAGTAGTAATAAGGACCTTTATTCTTATAGGAAAAATAGCTTTAGAATATAAATTCTAAGACTCCTTTCTATCGCTTATAAATATAGCTACGTACCTAGGCCTCCTAAGGCTGCTGCTAGATTTAGTAGCTTCCTTAGCGATAGAGGAGAATAATAGAGGTCTTATTAGACTAGATAACGTTCTTCTAATCCTTAAGGGTCTAGTAGGCGTAGTCTAAACACTAATATAACTAGTCCTCTCTTATCTTCTTTATTAACCTAGGCTTCTTTATTAGCTTTATCTTCTAAAAGTTAGCCTTTTTAAGAATTTAACTGATAGTAGATACTAAGATAAGGATATCTTCCTCTATTAACTTAGTAGTAATAATAGTAGTTAATTTCTTATAGCTAAACCTATTATATTATATCTTTAATATAATAATATTCTTATTCTTTACTATTTACTTTACTAGCCGCCTAGGCCTTAGGGCATCCTTAAGATACTAATTTATTATAATAATTAGTTAAATATTTAGGTTAAAGCTATTATAAACGAGAATAAAGGAGGCGGCCTATAGCAGCGGCCCGACCCTGATAACATAAGTGATTTAGAGCAACACGAGTGGAAGTCACGTGACTGCTTAGTAAGATCAGTTAGATCTATACGCTTAGCACTAAGCACACTAAGCCATATAGAGCAGTAAGGATCACTAAGAGAATAGTAGAGAGCTAGATAAGTATATAAGGAATAGGAATTCTAGTAGCTAGACAGTCTAGATCTCTACTAATTAATCTAAGTAATAGTTTTACTATTAGGAATAACTTCCTAATAGTACTTACTATGTACTATAATAAACCGACTTATCTAGTATTAAGCCTACTTATATTTACCTAACTTACTTCCTAAGAAATAGACCCTTCTATAACTTAGAATAAGCTACTATTATATTTTAATTAGTCCTATTTAGTAAGTTACTTAAAACCTTAAGTAGTACTAACCTTTATAATATCTACTATAAATAGCAACACTACTACCCTAGCCTAAGTTATTATAGTATAAGCCGAAACTATTAAGGAAATAAAATAATAAATAGAATATCTTATAAAATAGCTAGAGGAACTTAAAACTAATAAGAGAAAGAATAACTATAGCCGACCTAAGTTCCCTAAGCTAGAGAGCTATAATAGAACTAAAGGCGATATTAGGACCTTCTTAACCTAAGCTAAAGCCTACCTTAAGGTTAATAATAGTCTTAACATAGCTAAGAATTAAATTCTCTATATTAGAAACCTTTTAATAGGTAAGGCATTAGAATAGTAGGAGCTAACCCTTAGAGACTATCTTAATAATAGTCCTATAAATTAGAAAATAGAAACTAATAAAGCTTTTAAGGACTATAAGAAGTTTAAACAACTCCTTAAAAACACCTTTAGCGACCTAGACGAATTATATACTACGACTTATAAACTTAAGTCACTTAAATAAACTAGATCCGCTTAGCACTATATATAAGAATTCTAGCAGATTACTACTAAACTTAAATAGGATAATAATAGCTAGATAGAACTATTCTATAATAGACTACGTAAAGATATAAAGGATAAAATCTTAAAGAAGGATTAACCTAGAACTATTAAGGTATTTATTATAAACGCTATTAAGATTAATAATTAGAATTATACTTAATGACTTAAATATAGCGGAAAATAAAATAGGTTTTATAGATTTAAGCGTAATTAACCTAACATTAGTAAATAATAAGGAGGATCTATAGTATATAGAACTTACCTAGGACCTATAGAACTTAACGCTACTTATAAAGAAAAGGGAAAGTGCTATAACTATAGAAAAGCAGGGCACTTTATAAATAAATGCTAAAGCCCTAAAAAATAATAAAAGCCTATACCTAAAGGATAGAAACTCTAAGCCACTAATAGAGATAAACTACTAACTAGAAATATTAGTATAACTAATAGTAAAGATTACTTCTCTAAACCTAAAAGAAATTACTTCTTAGAGGAAGAATTAGACATAGTCTATATTAAGAATAAAGATTAGGAATATAGAACTTAACTACTAGAGATTAGATTAATCGACTTATCTAATGCTTATAATTATATTCTACTCCTATAAGGACCTAAGCTACTAGAATATCGTCTAGTTAGTATACTATTAACTAGTAAAGGGGACCTAGAACCTATTAGAGTCACGATTAGGAGGATAGACATTATAGACCCTTACGCTCTAATCGTAAGACTATGCGAAGTAGAAGCACACCCTAATCTACGACTTTATCTGCTTAGCGCATAACACCTAGCACTTAGCACTTAGTATTAAGACTACGCTAGGATCTTATAGGCTTTATGCTTATACAATAACTATAGACAACACCTATAGAAGAAATTAGAATATAGGTAGTTTCTAAAGTTTATACTAGAATAGGGATATAGCCTATTCTTAGAAATAGATCTATAATACTAGATAATCTAAAAATATAATAAGAATAAACTTATACTATAGAAGTCTAAGAATAAATATTATACTAAGGATAATAATATATATACTATCTAAGCTATAACCTTATAATATAAGGATAGTAGAAATAGTATTATAGTAA
>JAFEME010000571.1:0-17587 GCA_018831755.1 Niveomyces coronatus
AATGCCAAGACGCATTGCTCATGGAATCATTGAAAATGAGTCCTTTTCCTCTTATCTCATACCAAGGTCATGTTGCTACATATATACAGACGGCTCTCTCTCCTCTCGCTTCATCACAACCTTATAAAACAACCAAAAAAAAACCAACTACATTCTTCATTCCTCACCACCGCTCATGAGCCAACCACAACCAGGTAAGAATCCCACAGACAGACCCCCTCCTCCTCCTCCTCTCACTAACATAACGATTTCCCTCCCAAACAGGCCGCCCCGCCGGCTACGTCGACCCCGACTTCCCCAACCCCAACGGGCCGCAGGACGCCTCCATCATCATCTACGGCTTCACGCCCTCCCTCGCTCTCGCCGCCTTCGCCGCCTCCTGGTTCTTCCTCCTCCTCCTCGCCCACGCCCTCCAGACCGTCATCCCCCGCCGCCGGGGCAGCACCCTCTGGTTCCTCCCTTTCCCCGTCGGCCTCGCCTTCGAGGTCGTCGGCTACTGCGCGCGCGCGCTCTCCGCCGCCCGCGACCCCTACCACCTCGTCTACTTCGTCCTCAACTACTTCTTCGTCGTCACCGCGCCCGTCCTCCTCGCCGCGGGCATCTACGCCGCGCTCTCCGTCCTCATTCGCCGCCTCGACGACGACGGCCGCGGTCGTCGCCGCCGCTCCCTGCTCTCCCCGAGGCTCATCCTCTGGTTCTTCGTCGCCTCCGACGTCGTCGCCACCGCACTGCAGGTCGCCGGCGCCGCCCTCGTCGGCAAGCGCTCCTCCGACCGCCGCGACCCCGCCGCCGCCAACAACATCCTCCTCGGCGGCCTGGCCTACCAGGTCTTCTCCATGGGCGCATACGTCGCCGTCGCCGCCGTCTTCGCCTGGCGCGCGAGGCGCGACCTGCGCGCCGACGGCCTGGCCGCCTTCGCCTGGGCGCTCGGGGCCGCCACCCTGCTCATCTACCTGCGCACCGTCTTCCGCCTGGCCGAGACGGCCCAGGGCCTGTTCGGCACCCTGCAGACCAACGAGGTGTACTTTGCCTGCCTGGAGTTCGCACCCGTGGCTCTCGCCGCCCTGCTGTTGGCCGTCTTTCACCCGGCGCGGTGCATCAGGAGCGGCACTGTGAATCGGGAGAAGGATAGTGCGGTTCCGTGAGCGGGCGATAGGGCGTTTGTCATGTTGAAGTGTATCAACTGTTTTTCTCGTAGCAATAGACTGTAGTCATCTTAATGTCTGTAGAAGTAATCGACTCTAAATTTACTTGCTAGACTTACATATGGGCGCGCAAAATCCTCAGCGTATAGAAATGTTCAGCACTCGTTGGTGATGACATCAACATCGCGTCTCCACCTACCTTTTTCTCCCCAACCACCTTGCATTGCATCGTCATACTCAGCCAAACATACAACATCTTATCCTTCTGCAGCACAAGAAAAAGTAACAAATAAATCATATCCTTTTTTCCTTACAGTACGAAAAAAAGAAAATATCCACGTCAAACTAGGCCCGGCTCGCGCGGTGGGGCAACCATCACCAAAAATCACCAAACCCAAAACCCCGCGTCATCTTCTTCTCTCCCCACCATCACTCACACACACAACAAGCCCTCCTCTCAAATCCCTCCGCCCCATGCCGCCGCTGCCGCCCCCCCGGGGGCCCACGCCCCTCCCGCGGCTCATCACCTACTTCCAGACCCTCCACGACGACGCCGGCGAGCCCATCTCCATCCTCCCGCTGCTCACCCGGCCCGGCATCTCCGTCACCCACGTCATCGTCGCCGCGCTGCACGTCAACGCCGACCCGTCCGCGCTCACCCTCAACGACCACCCGCCCGACCACCCGCGCAACCACACCCTCTGGGCCGAGCTGCGCCTCCTGCAGCTCTCCGGCGTCCGCGTCATGGCCCTCCTCGGCGGCGCCGCCCCCGGCACCTTTGCCCGCCTCGACGGCGGCGGTCGCTCCCCGGAGGACCTCGCCCGCTTCGAGCGCTACTACGCCCCGCTCCGCGACCTGATACGCCGCCGCCGCCTCGACGGCCTCGACCTCGACGTCGAGGAGGACATGAGCCTCGCCGGCGTCGTCCGCCTCGTCGACCGCCTCCGCGCCGACTTCGGCCCCGACTTCACCATCTCCCTCGCCCCCGTCGCCGCCAGCCTGCTCGACCCGGCCGCCAACCTCAGCGGCTTCGACTACGCCGCCCTCGAGGCCCTGCGCGGCCCCGACATCGCCTGGTACAACGCCCAGTTCTACTGCGGCTGGGGCGACTTCTCAGACGCCGCCATGTACGACGCCATCCTACGCCGCGGCTGGCCCCCGCGCAAGGTCGTCGTCGGCCTCGTCACCAACCCGGCCAACGGCCGCGGCTTCGTCGGCTGGGACGTCCTGAGGGGGACGCTGGCGCTGCTGCGCGGCAGGCCCCACGACTTTGGCGGCGTCATGGGCTGGGAGTACTACAACAGCCTGCCGGGCGATAGGGACCGGCCCTGGGAGTGGGCGCGCGCCATGACGGCCATGATTCGCTCGCACTGTCTTGAGGAGCCTGTCGAGGAGCCTGTCGAGGAGCCTGTCGAGGAGCCTATCGAAGAGTCCGGTGGTGCTGCTGTCGATGCGGATCCGGACCCGCCGGGAGGGAAAGAGCCAGACTTGCCAGCGCCCTTTGACTACTACTCCGACGAGACCGATGGGTGAGGTCACGCAGTACTCCTGGCCAAGTTGGTGGCTGGCCATGCATGCAAACTTTGAATATTGGCGCTCATGAATGTTATGACTTTGCACGGCACGCACAAAAACAAATCAATATACAAAAGGTCAAATCTTGCCCACGCCCGCCGCCGAGACGTTCATCTCCTTCAGGTAAACAACGCGTCGAGGCGCTTACTAGGCTCGTGGCATCAAGTCGTCGCAGGGCGTTGACCCGGGACCGTTTTCAATCAGAGATTGGTGCAGAATGTCTGGTCCTCTGCTAGTCCACGAGTCATGGCGTTCTTTTCCTCTTCCTCTTCCCTCATCATGGCTGATGCCTGCAGGCTGCATCCCCCCCGAGCTGCATGATCCTGTGGGGGACGGCGCCTAGTAGCACGTCTACGCGCCAGGTGAAACAGTCGAGAGTGGTAGATTCATGTAGCGAGGGTAATGCTACCAATTTTTTTCTCAAGCCCGATGTTTACATTGCCATGTCGAGGCTGAGCAGTCTCTTCTTTAAGCTTGCCCTCATTTCAAACGTCTGGTGGCTAGTCGCAGCCGTTTGCGGATTCACGGGTCACGCATCATAACCCAGAAACTCGGTTGAAACATCGTTTTCTAATTTGATAATATATGCGAAGCTAGCTGCATCTTCGTGGCAGATTTACAGTGAATTAGTAGCAACATGCATCTCTAAACCCCCATTGCTCCCCGAAACTTTTACACCACCGTCTAGAAACAAACCACCCATGGATCACAAACAGCACGTACATGATAGTTGTTGTACTCGGGAAAGGTGCCCTTCATAGCCTCCATAATAGGGTCAAAGAATTCAGCGTTAAAACGAGCAGTCTCGCAGGTCGAACAAGGGTTGGCGAGAAAGCTGTCGTATTTGGTCGTGTATGATAGATGGCCAAGACTTTTCTGAGCAGCTGTATCAGTAGCATTGAGGGAAAACGACTCAGGCAGGACGACCCAGCTCGGTGCTGGGAGTGTGCTGTTTGTGGAGGTGTTGGATCCGGGAATGACTGGATTCTGGTTGAACCAAAGACTGTTGATCCCCACGTCTCGCAAGGCCTTGATGAGTTGTAGCGTCATGTGTGTGTCTGAGTCAATCTGAACACCAGAGCACTCAAATGTCATTGTGAACCCGTCACCTCTGAAAGGGCCCCCGACGCAGTTGCCAGTAACCTGATCCCATACAAAGTTGTTGATGAACGCATCCCAGTTGCTTGGCCAATTGATAAACCGGGGGCTTACGGCAGCATCAACACTCAGAACCTTGCCCCCAGTAGTCTCTGTAGGGGCAGGTTGCTGTGTGAAGTCAGATGTGCTCGGGGCAGTTGCAGTAGGGCTGGTTGTGGTTGGTGTCATGTCAGAGGGTCTTGCAGGGGGTGAGTTGTTGTTGTTGCAAACGAAAGCAGACCAGCAAATGGCGTCATGGTTGATGGTCTTGTTGATGGCAGCGCTGACAGGTCGACCGTGATAGGACCAGCAGTTCAGAGTCTTTCCGTTCTTCTGGACAGCGTTGCCGGCCTTGAAGCCCTCGGGTGTTTGCTCTTCAACGTAGACACTCCAAGTATCTCCGTTTGGTAGCGTTGCAGCTGTCCCTGCCGAGTTCCAGGGGTAGATGCCGTCCCCGTACGGAACCTCAACAGCCATATCTGCGGCCTGAGGGTATTTGTTGGCGGAATCTGGCCAAGTAATGGAATTGTACCAGTTCATCTGGCGAGACGTCGACCACGAGGGTTGGTCTTTGTTGTCACCAATACCGCAGTCACCGAGAATCAGCGTATCATTGTCGGTTTGCTGAGCTCTTCCACGGGTTGCGAGCCCGTGGAACACAAGAAAAGCGGTTGTGAACTTGAACATGGTGTAAGCGCCTAGAATATTGTCAGTATTGTCCTTGTGTGACGGGCTTGAATGATACCTGCCCTGTACTCTCGAACTATGGTTATTGCTTGGTGAACTCGGTAGGGACAGATTGGGCGGCAGGAAGAAGTGTCTGGTGAGAGGGTTTGCAGTTTGAGAGAGACTGAAGTGTACGTACGAGAAGCGGTCGAAGATTAAATACAACAGAGATTTCGCTTCACCTATTGAGACTGGCAGCTGGCAATCATGGCTGCCAGCTGCCGGTATCGCTTCGGGCATCGCCTAACAAAATCATCGGCTGTCAATCCTTCTTCTCGCTCCGATACAGGTCTCAGCAGTTCTTTTGGGGTGTTACTTCTTGCTGCGGGCCGACGTCGTGGTGCTCTACGCAACGGGTGTAATAGTGAGGGCTCCTTTTCTTGCCGTGGAAACCGGCAGCTATAATACATTCCCACGATCATGCATTAGAACCAAAGTCTAGTTAGAGACGACGAAAAATTTGAGCTTTGGCATGTTGATTATGATGTTTGCTCAATGGTGTTTGGAGTGAATATAATGCTTTAGGCTTGGTGCGATCCCCAGCCCCAGACAAAATGCATTTTATCGGAGTTGCACGATGATGAGGTGTATCGCGGGTACAATTCATTGATCTAATTTCGCAGGTTGATGTTTTAACTACTTAAATCAATTATCTTCCTCTCTTGTTTAAGGACGACTTGACATTACGGAGACCCTATACAAATCGTGATACCGCTGTAGGGTAAGTAGCTCCGTTGCCACAGGAAACCTCGCGGACCTCGAGACTTAATACCTGCTTTTTTCATCGACTCAACCACAATTCTAGACCGACCATGTTCCGTCGCCGCTTCACAACCCAGCGAAGGAGTATTTTCAATCAAAACCTACCGACACGATTTCCCCGCACCGCGACGCGACGCTACTCAACCGACCCCCCGAGCAGCTCTAGGATTGACCGCATCACATCGAGGCTCCCTCGCTGGCTGCAAAAGTACACCAACGGCCTGCGCGGCGCGCCGGTCTCGCATGTAGTCTCCTTTCTGATCCTCCACGAGCTCACCGCCATCGTGCCGCTGGCTACTCTCTTCGCGCTGTTCCACTTCACCACCTACGTCCCGCTGACGTACGTCACGAACCACTTTGGGGGTTACGTCGAGGCCGGGGTGTCACGATTCGAAAAGTACTTTCGACGCAAGCAGTGGTTCGGCTTCGAACAAGGCGCGCCGAGTGAAGAGTCCACGCAGGGCAGCTCAGGTCAGGCACAGGATGCTGTCGGGAAGTGGCAGACGGGGGATCCCAAGTACAAAATCCTAGTAGAGGCCGCGCTCGCGTACGCGATTACAAAGGCGCTTTTGCCCTTGAGAATTATTGGTAGTGTTTGGGCAACACCGTGGTTTGCTGGGGTTCTTGTAAGAATTCGCAGAACAGTAATCGGGAAATAACGCTGTACACCGCGCAGATACAGGCTCATCAAATTTTATTCATCTACATCAAACCAAATCTTGACAAGAATTTTCGACACTCTCATCTTTCTTTACGCTTGTGGTATAAATGTGCAGCCTAAGCCTTCTCGTAGATCCAGTCGAACTGGGCAGACTTCCAGGAGACAAGATCCTTCTCGTTGAACCACAGAGCAATCTCCTTCTTGGCATTCTCGACGGAGTCGGAGCCGTGGCAGACATTGCGACCGACATCAATGGCGAAGTCACCACGGATGGTGCCGGGGGCAGAGGCAAGGGGGTTGGTGGCACCGAGAATGGCTGCTGCATGTTAGCTTGGTTTACGAACAGTTCCATGGGACTACTTACTGCGGCCAGTCTTGACGGCGTCACGGCCCTCCCAGACCATGGCACAGATGGGGCCAGAAAGCATGTCTGTCTTTGTGTAAGTGATAGTCGAGTATGGAGGCATTTTATTCTTACAGCTGATAAGACCAGGGAAGAAAGCCTTGTCCTTGAGGTCGGCGTCTGGAGCTATTAGTTCACTTGTATATGTCAACCGTCCTGCTTGCTTACAGTGGTTCTCCAGGTGCTCCTTGGAGGGAGACATCAGCTTGATGGCAACAAGCTTGAAGCTGTTTGGTGGCTTAGTATGCATGATATTTGATCGCGGGGACACGAGCATACCCTCGGTTCTCGAAGCGGGAGATGATGGGGCCGACAAGGCCGCGCTGTAAATAGAGTCAGTATGGTAGAAACAGAGAGGCACTCAAGTGGAAAATGACGAACCTGAACGCCATCGGGCTTGATAGCAATGAAGCTATTTCGGCATTAGGAAAATTTGGTCGCGCATGGAGGGGTAATGGCGGGGTTCTCACGTCTGCTCGGTAGACATCTTGGCTGAAGGGTCTGTTGGAAGGTTGGGAATTGTGGTATGTAAAGACGGGGCCTGAGAGATTGGAGCAACAAGAGGTAGAGAAGGAGTCTGTCTGTTTGAAATCGGGAAGAGGAGAAAAGAAAAGCCAAGCAAGAGAATGGGCAGAAAGAAGATTGGTGGGGGCAGGGTTATGGTGAGAGGCTGCCGCCACGAGCGGCTCTGGCCGTGGACCTCTGTGGTCTGAGCGGGGTGTTCACTGAGGCGCCCTGCCATTGTCTGTGGAACTACACAGTGCTGCTAATTTTTCTTCGGTGTGGCTGTATTGTGTCAATGGCGAGAATAGCCCGCAAAGTACTAGATCTCCAGGTGCTTGCGGCTGATGAGCTCTCGTATGTAGTAGCCAATGGATTACACCTTGATTGTCGCCTGATTTCCCGTGTCTGCATTGATTATACTCGTATGCTTGGTCTTGGTAGGCCACGACGCTCAGCTATTGCACAGTGCGCAGGACGAGAAGAGACCACAAGGAGCTAGTGCATTAGCCAGCGTAAGCGTTGCAGCGAGGGCTTCGCTGTAGTGGTTAGTTGGGCTAAACGCATCTGCCCCTCTCCGCTTGACTCTTTGCCAGTTGTTATTGGCGGCTTCCCAGATGCGGCTAGTCTGCATTGGGTAGCTCCCCTAGAACCGCCAGCTTGTCACAACAGTCACCAATTCTGCGAAGTCCAATTGCACTGAAGTTTATATCCATTGGCAAGCAGACAGCTGCCGGTCTCTAAAAACACGGCAACAGCTCTTCTTTGAATGCCAATCATCTTTGTTGTCCACGGAAGTATTGTCTGAAGTATCTGCCACGATCTTTTGGTACTTTTAGGATGGTAATGCCAGCCGGCGGCCGTCCGCCGTGGACGGTACTGCTCGCCGTTTTGGCAATCCTCACGTGTCTGGTGATACCTGGAGGTAGGACTGTTGGCGAAAATGCATGTGTCTCAAGCGCTGATACTTTTTCTCAGCGGCCGTCAAAGAGCACGACTTTAAAAAATGCGACCAATCGGGCTTTTGCAAGCGAAATAGAGCTTATGCCGACACAGCGACCGCCGAAAGCTCGCGATGGCAGTCACCGTACAATATCGAACCCGCATCTGTCGCGTTCAAGGACGGGCAGTTGCATGCCATCATCAAGAAACTCATCAATGCCAACGGCGATTCGGTCAATTTGCCCATTACCGTGTCTTTTCTGAAGTCTGGCAACGCGCGCGTGACGATTGACGAAGAGCGCCGACAGAAGCAGGACATCGAACTGCGCCACGATAGCAAAGTCCGCAAGGAGCGGTACAACGAGGCCGGCAACTGGGCTCTTGTTGGAGGCCTGGACCTTGACCTCGAAGCCAGGATGTCCCACCAGGATCAAAGGCAGACGAATATCCAGTACGGCAAGAATGGCGTGCTGGAGGCTGCCATCAAATACTCGCCCCTCGAGATCGACTTTCGCCGCAACGGCGTGTCTCACATCCGGTTCAACGATCGAGGATTTCTCAACATGGAACACTGGCGCCCTAAGATTGAGAAGGAAGAGGGACAGCAAGAGGCTGGCGAGGACGAGTCGACTTGGTGGGACGAGACATTTGGCGGTAACACCGACTCCAAACCACGCGGACCCGAGAGTGTTGCGCTAGATATCTCTTTTCTCGGCTATGAGCACGTCTTTGGCATCCCAGAGCATACTGGCTCCCTCTCGTTGAAGCAGACCCGTGGCGGAAGCGGCAACCACAATGAGCCTTACAGAATGTACAACTCTGACGTCTTCGAGTACATTCTGGACAGCCCCATGACTCTATATGGCTCGATCCCGTTCATGCAGGCCCATAAGATGGACTCGACTGTCGGCGTCTTTTGGCTGAATGCCGCTGAGACGTGGGTCGACATTGTCAAGTCCAAGGCCTCTGCTAATCCTCTAACTCTCGGCAAGACGGGAAATACAAACACGGAGACACATTGGATCTCCGAGAGTGGTCTGCTGGACGTATTCGTTTTTCTCGGCCCGACGCCTCAGGATCTGAGCAGGACGTACGGAGAGCTGACTGGCTACTCGGCCATGCCGCAAGAGTTTGCGATTGGATATCACCAGTGCCGCTGGAACTACATCTCTGATGACGATGTCAAGGACGTCGACCGGAAAATGGACAAGTTCAAGATCCCCTACGACGTGATTTGGCTGGATATCGAGTATCTGGACGACAGGAAGTACTTTACCTGGGATCCTCACTCTTTCACCGACCCCATGGGCATGGGCAAGCAACTGAGCGACCATTCGCGTCAGCTTGTCGTCATCATCGATCCCCATATCAAGAAGCTCGAGGGCTATCCCATCCACGACCAGCTCAGCGGCCAAGATTTGGCGGTTTACGACAAAGAAGGCAAGGTCTATGAGGGGTGGTGCTGGCCTGGCTCGTCGAACTGGATCGACTGTTTCAACCCGAAAGCGATCGAGTGGTGGAAGACGCTGTACAAGTATGAGAATTTCAAGGGGACGATGGAAAATACCTTCATCTGGAATGACATGAACGAGCCGTCAGTGTTCAACGGCCCGGAGACGACGATGCCCAAGGACAATGTTCACTATGGCCAGTGGGAGCACCGAGATGTGCACAACATCAACGGATTGACATTTCACAATGCGACATTTGAAGCGCTCAAGACTCGCAAGAAGGGCGAACTGCGCCGGCCATTCGTGCTTACGCGCTCCTTCTACTCGGGGTCTCAGCGGCTGGGAGCCATGTGGACGGGTGATAACCAGGCCACGTGGGAACATCTGGCTGCTTCTATTCCTATGGTTCTCAACCAGGGCATCTCGGGGTTCCCGTTCGCCGGTGCGGACGTGGGAGGATTCTTTGGCAATCCGTCCAAAGATTTGATGGCTCGCTGGTACCAAGCCGGCGCGTTTTACCCATTCTTTCGCGGCCATGCGCACATTGACTCTCGACGCCGTGAACCGTATCTGCTAGGGGAGCCGTATACAGGGATCCTGACGCAGGCATTGAGGCTACGATACGCGCTGCTGCCCTCATGGTACACGGCCTTTTTCCATGCCAACCGAGACGGCAGCCCTATTGTTCGGCCCATGTACTGGACGCATCCGTCGGAGGAGGCGGGCTTTGGCATTGACGACCAGCTGTTCGTGGGTTCCACCGGCATCCTTGTGAAGCCGATTGTGGAGGAGAGCAAATTTTCGACGGACATGTGGATTCCTGACAACGAGGTCTACTACGACTATACGACGTATAATGTACTCAAGACTCAGGCAGGCAAGCGTGTGACGATTGCCGCCGGGATCGACGAGATCCCCATGTTGATGAGGGGCGGCCACGTCTTTACTCGGCGGGACATTCCGAGACGATCAAGCCAAGCGATGAAGTATGATGATTACACGCTGGTGGTGACGGTGTCGAAGGATGGCTCAGCCGAGGGCGAGCTGTATGCGGATGACGGAGACTCGTTTGAGTATGAAAAGGGGCAGTACATACACCGCAGGTTCAGTCTCAACTCACGGGGGCTATCGTCAGCGGACGCTGAGGGCCGAAGCGCTAAGAAGTCGGTCAAAGCTGGCAAGTGGTTGAAGGCTCAAGATGGAGTACACGTGGACAAGATCATCATTGTTGGTGCGTCGGGGGCATGGGACCGCAAGGTGGTTGAGGTTGAGTCGGAGGGCAAGACGTGGTCAGTCGAGGTTGAGTACCGGGCGGAGAGCAAGGGCCGGGCAGCCTTTGCCGTTGTCGGTCGGGTGGGAGCCAAGATTGACAGCGACTGGGAGATTAAACTGGCCTAACCGGGTGCGGAGGTGTGTGAGTAGTCATGTACGCTGTAGAAATTTCAAGACGAATGGAGAGATGTCAGTCATGGGCGTTATCTTATGAATGAGAGAATGAAGTATGGGTGCGGATAAGCGCAGCAGATTGTGGTGTGTGTGTGTGTGTGTGTGTGTGCGTATGTGTGTGTATAAGTGTGATGCGAAACCCCGGTCGGGCCGGTGCGGGCCATTGCGGCGACTGTCTCGGGAAACTTTGATTACAATTGCGCCCGGGACCGCCGACGAAAGGTGCCGGATATAGCAAGCATGTGTTGGCGAGATGTATAATTGCTATTTTCGTTAAAAAAAAATGGTTCGTCTGAAGAAGAGGAAAAAGAATAGTTTTTTTACGTGTTCACCTCCCGCCATCCTCCTTCAATTCGATCTCGATTGATGAACGGGGGGCACCTCCACGCGGCAACAATGGGACAGCCGGGAGGGAGCGGGTAGTAGTTAGACAGCCAGAAACATTAGAAGGCGACGGAACGGGGGGAGAAAAAAACAACAACAATGAATGAATCGCATTTTGCTGTATCCTGGTCAAGCTGAGAAGCGGCAGCGTCAGTGTAGTATATTTGCTTCTCGATGTTGAGAAGCCGTTTCTGCATTCGATTGCTGCTTAAAAAAAATCAAGTAAATAGAAGGGGTATATACGGAGGCCGTCACAGGCTTGCTCGATATAAAGCAACCAGACAGAGTGAGACAAGCGGTGGTCGGCAGTCCATGTCGATTTTATTAAAAAAAAAAAAAAAAAAAGCCCGCAGAGCCTCGTACAAGCGTGATGAGCCAGGGGTGCAGGGGAAGGCGGGCCAGGGCAACGGACAAATCAGAAACTCTATAGATAAGGATATCTATTATTTCCCCCTCCAGTAATTGAGAAAGAGTTTTTTATTCTTTTTAAAAGTTTTTTCTCTCTTTTTTTTTGCCGGTCCGCCGCCATGGCTGAAATACTGGAGCTTTTGTTTTTTTCGCTATCCACCATGACAAAGAAGAGAGGAGAGTGACGAGTAACTAGGCACCACCAAACAATGACAAACAACACATGTAGCTTTTAGGGATTTTTCTTTCTTGGCATGGCTTGCTGTGACAAGCTAGAAGAAAGGGAAGTTTTTTTTTTTTTTTGTGTTTTTTTTTTTTTTTTTTTCTCTTGTTGTTTTCCATCCCGAACCGCTCCGTTGTTTGTTTCACATCGGAATCGTCATTAGCAATGTATCACGAAAAATCCTCATGTACAGTAGACCTGACTTGGGCCCTGTGCTGCATCATCACGATGCTCAAACCGCTGCTAAGCCGTTAGCGGACCCGTCCTGCCGGGGCACGGCTCTAGAAATAGCACAGAAAAAAATTGTCCCGGGGGCACACACTCCCCCCCCACCCCTGTAGCTTCTGTGCAGCTGTAGAAGTTACAGTAGTAGTCCTGACAGGTGGCGTCTGTTTGCTTCGGCATGCCGCAACTGGTCGGTTCCGATCTCGTAACTCTCTTCCTCTGTTGCAGACCTTTTTTTTTATTTTTTTTTTCTCTTTTTTTTTTTTTTTTTTTTTTTTTTTTTTTTTTTCTCTTTTTTTTTTTTTTTTTTTTATTTTTGTTTCTCTCTCGCCGCGAGTCGACTATCAAAACATCCATCTCCTCGTCCTCCCTCTGCAGTACGCCGAATTGGTCCGCCTGGGAATCCATTAGCTTGAACTCTGTCAATAATTGAGAGAAAAAAGCCGTTGCAACGTCGGTTCTTTTAGTTGGCGCCTTTCGTCACCGCGGCTCCACTAGCCCTTGCAAGCCCGGCTTTTTTTTTGGGGGGGGGGACCATCAATGCTGCTGCGACTGTGACCAACAGGAGGGGAGAGAGAGAGAGAGAGAGAGAGAGAGAGATAGTGCCTGTGTGAGCTTGCTGGCCAGCACAAAATACCTCCATCTTTTTTCTTTCTTCGTCTCTACATCTTCTTTTTTATACACATTCGTTTTTTTTCTTCTTCCAAATCCAGCCAGCTTGACCTTTTCGTCGCTCGTTATCCTCGTACACCCAACAGCATCTCTCACACGCCGCACCAACTACTCACTGCAAATCACTCGTCATCACCACTGCCAGAAACCACCACTTCTCGAGGCATAATGGCTGGCCCTGTGCCTCCTCCCACACATCGCTACAACTCCGTCGAGGACTATCACCAGCAATACTCCCATCCCACCTCCCAGGACACCTTGGACGAGAATAGCCACGCCCACCACCAACACAACAACAACCACCACCACAACAATGAGAAGCTCGGCATACCGCCCAACCACCACGCCGACATGACCCAGGTCAACGACGACCTCGAGCTCCTCCGCGCCGAGCAGCTCATCTCCAACCAGGAGCACGAGCTCGACCTCATCAACTCCCAGTCCCGCTCTCGCACCCGCGTCCACCACCCGGAGCCCGAGGACGCCTTCAACCAGCTCGACCTCCCCCACGGGCCCGACAAGAAGAAGAACGAGGACGCCGCCCTCTACAAGCTCTGGATCTTCCTCAAAAAGTTCCCCCGATTCATCCGCTACATCGCCTACATGCTCCCCGTCGCCCTGCTCCTGCTCCTCCCCGTCCTGCTCGGCGCCTTTGCCGTCGACAAGCGCCACCACGCCGTCGGCGGCAGCGGCGGCGTCGACCTCCTCTGGTTCGGCATCTGGCTCGAGATTGTCTGGTGCTCCCTCTGGGTCTCCCGCATGCTCGTCAACCTGCTCCCGCCCCTCATGCAGACCTTTTGCCGCATCGGCGGCTCCACCAACCCCAGGAAGTGGAAGGACGTCGGCTCCCAGCTCGAGCTGCACGCCGCCATGTTCCTCTGGTTCCTCGCCATCCTCGTCTCCTTCAAGCCCACCACCTCCCAGAAGCGCGTCCCGCCCCCGGACGGCGAAAAGGCCGACTCCCAGAACTGGATCAACATCGTCTACAAGGTCATCATCGCCCTCTTCGTCCTCTTCACCCTCAACTTCGTCGAGAAGATCATCCTCCAGTGGATCGCCACCTCGTTCCACCAGCGCACCTACGCCACCCGCATCGAGAACAACAAGGGCGACATCCGTCAGCTGGTGCAGCTGTTCGAGCACGCCAAGGCCAAGCTCGAGGACACCGACGCGTTTCTCAAGAGCGAGGCGCCTCGCGTCAGCGGCACCCAGACGCCGCTGCGCGCCCTGCATGCCAACGCCCGGCAGGTGCTCGGAAAGGTCGGCCACGTCGCCGGCAAGGTCGGCAATGACTTGATTGGCCGCAAAGTCAGCGAGAACCAGCCGCGCAAGGTTGTCACCGAGCTGCTCCGCAGCACCGCCTCTGCTCATACGCTGGCCCGCCTCATCTACCGCAGTCTCGTCCGTCCTGATAGGGACACTGTGCACATGGAAGATATCCGCGAGGTCTTCACCACCGAGGAAGAAGCCGATGCCGCCTTCATGGTGTTCGACAAGGATCTCAACGGCGACATCTCTGTCCAAGAGTTCGAGGCAGTCTGCAACGAAATCCACCTCGAGAAGAAGGCCATTGCTGCCTCGCTCAAGGATCTAGACTCTGTCATCCAGAAACTCGACAAGGTCTTTCTCTTCATCATTGTCATCATCTCCATCATCGTCTTTGTCTCCATCCTGTCCGGCTCTGCCGCTGCGGGCCTCGCCTCGGCTAGTACCTCGATCCTCGGCCTCGCATGGGTCCTCCAGGCAACCGCGCAGGAGTTTCTGCAGTCCATCATCTTTGTCTTCATCAAACATCCCTTTGACGTAGGCGACCGAGTCACAATCTACGGCTCGACGGGCGACAAGATGACGGGCGACGACTACTACGTCACCGAGATCTCGCTCCTCTACACCGAGTTCAAGAAGATGCAGGGCCACATTGTCCAGGCCCCAAACTCCGTCCTCAACAACCTCTTCATACTCAACCAGAGGCGCTCCAACGGCCTCGCCGACCCCGTCCCCCTCGTCATGCGCTTCGGGACATCCGCCGAGAAGATTGAGGAGCTCAAGAGCCGCATGCGCGAGTTCTGCCTCGACAACAAGCGAGACTACCAGTCCACCATCATATCCGAGATGGTCTCGGTCGACCAGCTGCGCTCGTGCACGATGAACATTGTCTTCTTCCACAAGACCAACTTCCAGAACGAGCTGCTGCGCCTGACGCGCCACAACCGCTTCGTCACCGAGCTCATGCGCCAGATGCTCGAGGTCGGCATCCAGGCGCCCATGCGCATCGAGCCCGGCGGCAGCCGAGAGACCCCCATGTACTGGACCAACATGCCCGCGCCGCCGGCCTACGACAAGGACCACGAGGCCGGTCACACCGACAGCGGCGGCGGCGGCGGCGGCGACGATGACGATCATCACCCTAGGCCGCCGTTTGCGCCGCCAGGCGTACGCAGGGGCTCGACGCAGAGGAGCCACGGCGCCGCCCCGCGCCGCGAGATGACCATCATGGAGGAGGAGGCGGCCCTGACAAGCTTCGGCGACGTGTTCGAGAGCCGCCGTGACCAGGCGCTGGCGCGCAGGATGGCGTCGATCCGGGAGAAAGAGAGGGCGGAGAGGGCCGCCGAGAGCAACGGCACAGAGTCGGAGCCGCGCGGGTCGACGACGTCGGCCGCCGTGCACAGAGGCTCGACGGAGTCGCACAGGGCGCGCTTGTTTCTGCGTCCGCGGCGCGACACGACGACGACGAGACATGAGGACGAGATTGTCTAGGTGGTTGAAGAGTGGAACAGGAGACGGAAGAGTCCCGTAACTTTGTGGGAGATTTAATATATATATTTAGCGAGTAGCGGAGGAGGTCTGCATTTGAGGTGTTTTGGGAGGGGGTCTGCATTGAATAGATTTAAAACATTAGACTACTTTGGCATGACATTAGCAATATCCATGCTGGCTGAATGGTGATGTGAGTGGTGATGCGGCTGTTGGGGTGGCGGCAATGAGAGTGGTGGTGCGATGTGGTGTCGGCATGCAATGGACCAACATACTACACATCAGCACACAACATGGCAGACAAGTGACTTATACACATGTACGTCCTGTCTCCCTCACCACCACCAAAGACAAGGCGACATAGATCAATCAAACGGCCACCAGCGCTCATACTCGGCCCTCTCCTCCTCCGTCTCCGCCAGCCGCTCCAGCAGCAGGCTCTTCATCCCGCGCAGCGCCCCCACGCACTCGTCATACCGCTCGTGCTCTATGAAGCCCTTGTCCGGCCACAAGTCGCCCATGCTCTCGCTCACCTGGGCGACGAGCTCGGTGCCGGCCACCGCGCCGTCGCACGCCCACTTTATGCGCTCGGCGTCTGCGGCGGAGAAGTCGAACGGATACGCAGCGACGTCGGGAAGGTCTCGCCACGTATCTTTCAGGTCTATTAGAAGAGACAGAAAGTGCGCCTCGCCGTACTCGAACATCCGATGGGCGAGGAAGAGCAGCCCGTAGACGGCGGTCTTTCGAAACTCGATAGCGCGATAGAGATCTGGGTTCTTGGCGTGCATGAGCTTGCGCCAGCCGATGGGCACGTTTCGGACGCTGAATTCACGGATGGCTGCGGCGCGCTCCGCCCGGGAGAGCCCGGAGAGTTTTGGCTGGGGTAGCAGATCGAGCGTCTCTGGCTCGAGGCCGTCAAAGTCGATAAAGGCAGGGTCGGGGTTGTGGTTGAAGAGCGGGGAGATGTGGCATGACTGCCAGTCGATGATGCATGTGATGTTTTCCGGGTTGGCGGGGTCGACGAAGATGTTGTCGTCGTGCAAGTCGTCGTGCCAAAGCCGGGGTCTGGTGATGGCCTCGTCTTTTAGGTCGAGGACATCTGCGAGCCGCTGGTATTGTGCCAGGGCGGCAAGCTTGGTTTCCGGGTCTGGCTGGTACAGCCCTGGGCCGCAGAAGAGGGCGAGCTGCTTCGGGGCCACGAGGCTCTGTACGGCTCTTGCCTCGCGCTCACCTACCGACTTCAGGTACTGCGCCAGACTCGGCCCTTGCGATGTGTTAGCGATGGAAGCAGAAGGGGGGGTTTCGGAACGAGGGTGACGTACACGGGCCCCTGTGAACATCGAGCGCTGATCGGCCGGCGTCGCACCAGTCCCTGCCCACCGCGGGGCCAATGGCAAAGCCAGAGTCCCTGACGACATGCCCGTCCTTGATGAAGCAGTGGCCCGACGAGGACTGCACGTCCTGCTTGTAGTACAAGCTGCCGTAGTGCGAAAACGAGACGGCCAGCCACCGCTTCTGCAGACGCGTCATGGCGAGCAGCACCTGCAGCTTCTGCGGCAGCTTCATGCCGTCCCAGACCCGAGACAGAGGCACGCCCTCGGCCTTTTCCATGATGATGTACTCGGCGCCGACGGGGCTGGTGTCTGCGCGCGCGTTCCACGAGTAGACGCGGGGCGCGGGGGTGTCGAGAAATCGTCTGGCCTCTCAAACACTGTCAGCCAAAAGTCCCCCTTCCCATGCCTGCGAAGATGGAAGAAAGACAGGAAAGGGGAGGGAGGGGGGGGGGGGGCAAGCTCACAAAGTCCATGGTGGCGACCTCGCTGGCGGTGGTGCGGCGCGCGAGGCCGGCGTTGGGGCAGGGGACCTTGGCGACGACCTGCCGGCCGTTGTCGAGGGTCATGAGAAAGGCCCGGCTGAACATGCCGTCGGGGAGCTTGGTGACGGAGACGCAGCGGGACGAGCCGACGGAGGAGGCGGCGGCGCGGGCGAGCTGGTTCATGTCGAAGTCGAGGCGGCGGGCTCGGAGGTTATCGGTCTCGGCGACGACGAAGCGGCCGCGGGTGAAGCGGAAGAAGTCATCGTGGGAGTTCCAGTCTGGTGGTGGTGGTGAGTCTTGGGGGATGAGCTTTTTTGTGATGTGGTGAAGGGCGGGGGGGGGGGGGTGGATTGTAC
>JAFEME010000572.1:0-17584 GCA_018831755.1 Niveomyces coronatus
GGCTGAGTCTAAGATGGAGGAGGTCCAGGGATGGACAAAGCTCGATATGCTGGTGGAGATGCTCCTCTTTCCTGCTCCCTTGGAGAGGCTGTGCAAAGAGAGAGGTTAAACTCTACTCGAGACGTCTAGACTGAGATAGACAACATACGCTCAGAGTCCTGAAACAGTCGAGAACTGAGGGCATATCGCCTGACAAGTAGTCATTCTCCGGATGTTCATTCTTCAATCTTGACCATGCTGTCGGTATCAGTCGGAATCATCACAGCATGAACCTCTGCAGCCGCCTGTCATGACACTCTGGGACCGTCACACTGCAAACGCACTCAGAAACGCCTTGAACCGTCTAAATTATCTCCTCCACTTATGTAAAGCAGGACCTGCTACAAGTGGCCTGCCTGCTCTGCTATGCGTAGATTTCCGCTGTCCATCTCCGCCCATCTCTCCCGCCTTGCCGAATGATCTGCATCTGTTCGGTCAGAGAGACGGGAAGAAAAAAAAGATGTTGAATGTCTTTTTTGTGTTCCCGTAAACGCCAAATTCATAACGCTCTCTTTTTAAGCGCCCCTTTTCTGAAACGAAAGGGTATCCCAAATGCAAACCCTCGCAGTGTCGCTTTCCCAAATGCACGAATGTAGGGCCGGCTGCCTTTGTTGAAAGACGCCGCCCAATCATTCCTGGTATATCATGCTCGTTATATGAACAAAGAAAAAAAAAAGCAAGTATTTGACAAAAGAAACCATAGTATGCGAAACCCGCCTATAAGAGTCCCCCGCAACCTTGCGCGGAGAAGGTATCCTGTACCAAATTGGTTTCGTTGAGAACCGTACGCCGCCTGAAATTGTGCTCATGGCAAAACATTAAACACTTCTAGTTTGAAACATGACAGAAAAGCCTTGTTGAATGCTTTTCCGGTGAAGCTCTAGACTGAACAAGAGCCTCTTCTCTTAAAACTTGAGCGGCTTGGCCTGTTCCCAGGTGAAGCTCTGGTTGGTGCCAAAGTGACCGTTCTTGGCAGTTTGGCGGTAGATGGGGCGATCCAGGTTAAGCTCGCGCACAATCACGCCAGGACGGAGGTCGAAGTTGTTGTTGATGATCTTGACGAGCTCCTCCGACGTCTTATCCGAGGTGCCGTAGGTGTCGACGTAGATGGACAGGGGCTCGGCGACACCAATGGCGTAGGAGAGCTGGACGAGGGCGCGACGGGCCAGACCGGCAGCGACGAGCGACTTGGCGATCCAGCGACCGACGTAGGCGGCGGAGCGGTCGACCTTGGAGAAATCCTTGCCGGAGAAGGCACCACCACCGTGGGCACCCCAGCCGCCATATGTGTCGACGATGATCTTGCGGCCGGTCAGACCGGCATCGCCCTGGGGACCACCGATGATGAAGAGGCCGGAGGGCTGGATGTGATAGACGGTCTTGTCATCGAGGTACTTGGCGGGAATGGTAGCCTTGATGATCTTGTCGAGAATCTCCTTGCGGAGCTGCTCGGTGGTGATGTCCTCGGAGTGCTGGGCAGAGACGACGACGGTGTCGACGCGGACAGGAACCACGGCGCCGTTGTCGTGCTTGTACTCGATGGTGACCTGGGTCTTGGTGTCTGGGCGGAGCCAGGGCAGAGTGCCGTCGCGGCGAGCGGCAGACATGGCGGCATTGAGCTTGTGGGCGAGCTGGAGGGTGAGGGGGAAGAGCTCGGGGGTCTCGTCGGTGGCATAGCCAAACATGATGCCCTGGTCACCGGCGCCGAGGCGCTCGAGGGCCTCCTCGTAGTGGAGACCCTGAGCAATGTCGGGAGACTGCTGCTCGATGGCGACGAGCAGGTTGAGGGTCTTGTAGTCGAAGCCCTTGGAGGAGTCGTCATAGCCAATGTCCTTGACGGCGTCACGGACGACCTTTTGGTAGTCAATCTTGGCCTTGGTGGTGATCTCGCCAAAGATCATGACCATGCCGGTCTTGGTGGCCGTCTCGCAAGCCACCTTGGAGAGGGGATCCTCGGCCAAGCAGGCATCGAGGACAGCATCGGAGATCTGGTCAGCGATCTTGTCGGGGTGGCCCTCGCCGACGGACTCGGACTGAAGCACGCAGTTAGGACTAGAGGCTTTGGGAACAGCTGGCGCGGCAACACATTGAGCAACATACCGTGAACAGGAAGTTGCCCTGGTTGTGGTGAACACCATTGGTGCCGTTTGCGGAAGGCATTGTGATATGGGAAAGGGTTGAGAAGTGAGGGGGAGATGGGGTGTGAGGAATTCGGAGAGCGAGATTTAGTTGCGAAGAGGACGAGTGTGTAGTGAAAGGGTCGTGATTGGACTGAGAGCCGAAAAAGTCAGTATATAAGAATTTATTGCATGAGGCAGCAGAAAGGAGCTGGAAACGTGAACACACCTCGTTTAAGAAGGATCGGAATTATGGAGAGAAAGTTATGAAGAGGGAATAGAGAAAGGATGAGAAAGTGAGGGAAATGGCCGATGGGTTAAAAGAAATCGGGCGGGAGGACTAGGAGGAGCACCAAAATTTTTACAGCGGCTCAGAACAGGGACGGCGGCATGTATCGCGTCCGACCATGGAGGGGCTTTGCAAGGGGCATCTGTTATGGAGAGACCTGAATCTACATGTGGGATGGCGGGGATGCTAGGGTACCGTCTTATTATGGAGGAGGGGCAGAACAGGCCTCATCTTCGGGAGGTACATGAGAACCTTTGTGCCGACGCTTACTAGGCGACTCCAGCAAAAGTTTTTTTTTTTTTACAGAGCAAGGCTTTGTCGTAGATTCCCGAACACGAACAGGGTATTTTCAGGTGGGGAAAAATTGCGCCATCGGAGGTCAAGATACGCATGGTACTTGTAACTATGGTGAGTTTTCCATTCGGTAATTTTTTTTTAGGTCTCTCCTTTTTCTCTCTGTTGAGAGTTTTTAAGCAGGCCATTGCGAGCATTGACCAAGTTGCCTGTATGATTTTGGGGGGGGGGGGGGGGGGACATTGAATATCTATAGAATGCTGTGTGTACATACGCCGACCATTGTTCACCCCGTCTCCAGTAGAAGAAAGAAGAAGGAAAAACAATATAAATAAAATGAATAATATAAGATTGGCCTACTTGGTCGCCAGTACAGAGGCTGCCCGCCACAACGTGGGTTTGCCGGCCGACCTCGACTCCGCTGTAGGAGCAGGTAAAGTACCTACTAATAATAATAAGCCATGATAAAGTGAGCGAATGCTTACCGGCTGCATATGACTGTTGTCCAGACTCTCTGTCGGAACTCGGGGGGTTTTTCTTACGCTAGGCGGCGCATTTCTTATTTTATTTTATTTTTTTTTCTTCTAAAACGGGGGTATACTTCTATCCGTTTCGAAAGACTCACTTGGACAATTATACATACAAGCCACAGCACCCCCTGAAGACGTTGATGTTGTTGGCGCCACTGGTAGTGCTACAGTAGTAGGGGCTGTAGGTGAGCTGCAGGTGTTGGCCATGTTTCCGTCGTAGTTGGCCTCCGTAACCGGCAAGGCGTCCTTTCATGCCACCAACCCCACCACCACCTCCAGCCGGCCTCTGATTTTTTTTTTCTGGGCCGAAGCTCAAGACATCGTGAGCCCATGCTTCACTGACGATTTACACCCGTCGACGCACCATTCCCGTCCAACCTCACCACCACACCTCACACAACCGCTGCTATCTCTCTCGCCCCTCCCCCCAAAATGAGTAAATTCGGCACCATGGTCATGGGCCCAGCCGGCGCCGGCAAGGTTCGCAACACCCTCCCCCTCCCCCTACCACAACACATACTAACCCCCCCTCCGGCCGATAGTCAACCTTTTGCGCCGCCCTCATCACCCATCTACACCTCAACCGCCGCTCCACCTTCTACGTCAACCTCGACCCGGCGGCCGAGACCTTCGAGCACGCGCCCGACCTCGACATCAAGGAGCTCATCTCCCTGCGCGACGCCATGGAGGAGGTCGGCCTCGGCCCCAACGGCGGCCTCGTCTACTGCTTCGAGTTCCTCCTCGACAACCTCGACTGGCTGTCCGACGCCCTCGAGGCCCTCACCGAGGACTACCTCATCATCATCGACATGCCCGGCCAGATCGAGCTCTACACCCACATCCCCCTCCTCCCCCGCCTCGTCCGCTTCCTCTCCCGCCCCGGCGCCCTCGACGTCCGCATGGCCGCCGTCTACCTCCTCGAGGCCCCCTTCGTCGTCGACCGCGCCAAGTTCTTCGCCGGCACCCTGAGCGCCATGTCCGCCATGTTCATGCTCGAGGTGCCCCACATCAACGTCCTCTCCAAGATGGACCTGGTCAAGGGCAGGGTCAAGCGCCGCGACCTCAACGGCTTCCTCACCCCGGACGTCGCCCTGCTGGACGACGACCCGCTGGAGCGCGCGCGCCAGGCGGCGGAGGGCGCGGCGCCGGAGGGGCCCGAGGATGACGGATCCAAGGCGCCTGGGGACCGCGGGCTGCTGATGAAGGGCGCGAGCTTCCGCCGGCTGAACCGCGCCGTCGCAGGGCTGATTGAGAGCTTCAGCATGGTCAACTATCTCAAGCTCGACGTGACCGACGAGGACAGCGTGGGCGGTATTCTAAGCTACATTGACGACTGCATCCAGTTTCACGAGTCTCAAGATCCCAAAGATCCCCACGAGGATGCCTCCGAGGAAGAGGAGTGACATCACACAGGGGGTTCATGTAATTTCTCTTTTTTTTTCAAGATGTTTTTTTTTTCTTTTTGGGTTAAGCATAGCGTCGGAGTTTTTCTATTCCTAAAATCATAAACTGGCACTCTCACGTACCAAACATCAACATCCCCATAGTCAATCCCAGTATCAAACAAAAAAAAAAAACACGAAAAAAAAAAACCCCCCCTCGGCCCTTCACCTCCTCCTCCCCTTCTGCTGCTGCTCCTCATACCTCCTGTACTCCGTCCACCACACGTCCCTCACGACCGCCCACGCGCCCGCCACCCTCCCCGCCACGACGGCCGCGTCCCTCGCGCTCGCCCGCCACCCGCGCTGCCACACCCACGCCATCGCCGCCGCCACGCCCGCCCACAGCACCGCCCGCACCGCCACCCGCGTCCAGAACACCACCACGCGCCGCACCACGTTGAGCGCCAGCACCACCGCCGCCAGGATCGCCAGCGGCACCAGCACCGCCCCCGCGTCGCTGCCCAGGAGCCGCTCCGCGTGCGGCCGCAGGTACGGCGTCGCCGCCGCCGCGCCCCGCGTCACCGACCCCCGCGCCTGCGCGAACGTCACCCGCAGCGGCGCGTCCGCGCGGAGCACGTGCCGGTGCGCAAAGGCCGCCGCGTCCGGTGGGAGCAGAGACGTCGCGAGGTGCGAGAGGATGGATGTCACGTCCATTTTTTTTTTGTTATTTTTTTTTTTTTCGTTGAGTTGGGCCCGGAGAGAGAGAAGGGGGGAAAGGAGAGACGCGCGCACGCGCCCGGTTGGGAAGAAGAGTTTGGGACCGCAAAGGGGGGTAAGAAATGGTGCAGTCTCGATCGAGAGGGAAAAGGCGAGCCGGACCCTGGTGTCGAAAATATTGTAATGATCGGTGGCTGGATTGTCGTGCGGCGATGGCCGAGGGTGTTCACGATGACGAATAGGTATTGTCGAGAGGCTTGGGCTCGATGGCTCGAGTTTGAAGGATGATGCCCGATTCGCGTACAACGTTGAAAAAGTGGCAGCGTAGATGAACGACCCTGGTTAAGTATCGACTAAGCGACGTCTGATCCCGTCAAAGCCCGCAGCGATGGCCCTCTTTGTTCAACTCGTCAAAGAAGAGCCTGCAACGATAAGACCAAAAAGATCTGATACGTGTCGATGAGCCACACGCGCCACTGGACCCACTCTTTCCTTCACCACTCCCCGGTCGATCAGCCGGCCCCCTGCTGGCCGTCATTGTTTCTTCATTAAGCCCAGCTTTGATACAATCATTCGTCTGTCACACGAAGAAAAATAAATAAATTGAGGAATCAGATTCTTTTGCCATGCACTTTTTTTTTCTTCGTACGCATCGGCAAACCGCTTTTGTCCCGTTACAATATCAAAAAAAAAATTTGCAGAACGACTTGGCTGCAGGCTCGCTCAGCGCCGATGTAGACGACACAAATGAATGAAGCAACAAAGTTCTGGAAACAGACACAAAAAGAAATGAATACCGTAACCGCCGAAAAGAAATCGAACCCCGTAGAATTACAAAAAAAGAGAGAACTCCAAAAAAAGAGAGTACTCCAAAAAAAGAAAGCACGCCGGATATCAAATGATGCAGTCCGCAACTCCACATGTAGTACTAGCAACAAGTATCGTATCGAGCCTTCATGAATTATACTTTTATTACTCCCATCCTCCTGCGCATCATCAGGTTCGCTTGTATCGTCATCAATTATAGCGAGTTTCAGTTGCCGTCAAGGACTTGCCGTGCAGCCTTGATTCTTTGCCGATACATATCATGCAGCTCGATGCCCGCCGCCGTCGTGTCGCGAAGGCCAGCCGCGCACTTCTGGATGCTCGCCAGCAACCCGTCAATGACCGCCTGGTCCTCGCTGATTAGTGGCTGATATGTGGGTGACGCTGGCGCGGCGTTCGCAGGTACTTTTGCCGAGGCGGCTCCGGCTGCCGAGCCGTTGGTCGAAGATCCGTGCATGGAGTCCGTCACTGACGAGCCGTTGGCCGAGCCTCCTCCCGTCGAGCCGGCAAAGGACCCGTTGGATACCTTAGCCAGAACCTGCTCGTTCAGACTGCGCCTGCGGTTCTGAGATGGACTGTGCACGTTGCGCATCATGTTGTCCGCGGGAGACTCTCTTGGCGTCGTGTTTGCACTACCGCGGCCCTTGCCAATGAGAGGAAAACTCCTGTTTGTGCCAGTAGATTCGAACGAGGACACAGACGGCCGGTGGAGACCGAGCCGTTTCGCCTGTCCGATGGCTGCGGCCGTCATGGCAGCTGGCCGATACGAAAAGGAACGCTGGTGTCTCTTGTTGCCCCCACGCGAGGAGCGCGAGTCCTCGCCGCTGCTGCTACCTTCCTGGGGGCCGACAATCATGATCTTGTCGGAATGAGAAACCTGCAACTGCGCCACCTGGGCGATTCCCATCACGGGCGACTCGTATCCATCGTCAGCCTCTTCCACCTCGGAATTGCGGCTGGCTCGACCTTCGCGCGCCGTAGCAAAACTGTCGACCGACGTCATCGTATCCAGACTGGGCCGTCGCGGCCGCCCCGAAGCCGCTGCTGGCGGCGCTCTGGTCGTCTCGACGGAATCGGCCGAGCATTCGCTGCCAGTGTCGTCCTCGCCGGTGTGAAAGCCCTGCCTGCTCACGTGGCCCATGGCGGAATGCAGGAAGAAATGCTCGTAATCAAAAGCATCCTCCCTGTCCTCGTGCGATATGGCATGCTGGTGAGTCTCGTGGTAAAGAGACTCGCCGCTCTCACTAATATCATCTTCGGCCTCGTCCGCAGCCACGTCATTTGCATCCTTGAATTCATCAAGGTCCTGGCCCATTGTGGTCCGAAAGGACACATTCGGGTCGTCTTTTGCATCCACGTCTTCGACTTGCTCGGATGCATCGCCAAGTTCCCGACTTGCCGCCAGTCGATTCTTGGGAGGCGTGCTTTCATCTTGCAGATAAGCCTGATGCAGATTCAGCATCGGGCTGTGTCGTGCGACCCCTACATCGCGATCTTTTCTCTGCCGGGGCGGTGTGTCTTGTACATCCCCAGTACCAGAAATAGGCAGATCGGTGTCACCCGGGGCAAAGTCGGCACGAAATGGGCTACCCAAAGTCGGTGAGCCCCGATCTGGACTCTGTGCCGCTTTCGAGCCAGCATCTTCATTGTCATCCACTCTCGCATGGGTGAAGAGGCTTGGCGCGCGCATGCTTTGCAGGCTGCGTCGCTTCAGGCTATCGGCTGCAGCTTGTTCCCGCAGGCTGAATATTTTGCCCTTGAGACCGTTCATCTGGTCTTGAATGCCTCTCATCTGCGCGGCCGACGCCGATCTGGCTAGTCCTGCTTCATTGTAGCCACTGTATGCTGGGCTGGGATATCTGACGATCTGGGTGCTGTCCGAGTATTCTTCCGGGTCCTGCGCGTGGTCATCCTCGTGCAGAGGCTCCAAGAGCACGTCGGTAGCTTGCTGCGATGCGCCACGGGCTGAGTATGGGATGGCATCGGCGCTCCGGGATGGTGGCAGCTGCTGGCGATAGCCCCCAGCTGCACCAAGAGCACTTGCGGATCTCTGAGGAAGATGCGCCTGTGTGGGTGTTGTTGAAAGACTGTTCTCGCTGATGTTGCGCGCATGCGTCGGTGTCTTCGTGCTTGGCGACGTGGCAGCGCCTGTTCGTATCGGGGAGGGAGTTGAGCCGTCCGAGACCGAAGAGTAGCTGAGGGTCCGCGCTCTCGTAAGGTTGTCCTCCATTGTCTTGAGAATTGTCAGTACACGCTCGCTCCAATTACAGGACAAAATAGTGAGCAATGACTAATTTCTTCTTACCGTTAGTCTTCGTTTGGCATTTGCCAAAATTTCCTCAGCTCTCCTGCTGATGGAGGACGTCGAGTATCTATCTTGGTTCGGCGATTGATCCGAGGATCTTGTGGGCTTGGTGTGACGCGGAAAGGTGTGATCGTCGACGTAGGATGAGGCGATACTGCCCTCGTCGTCTCCCTGAAAGTTGCTGTCGTCGATGCTGACACAGTCATCAAAGTCTGCGAAGGTTGCGTCGGGCCTCGCATGGATCGTCTGTGCGGAATCAACAGATGCGAGGCTGTCCCTGGCAGCGCTGGCTGGCACTGTCCGTCTCATGAGATTGGAGAGACGCGACGGAGCGTTGCCGTCCGAGTGGTTGGAGCGACGGGAAAAGTTGGAGCGGCCAGAGAGCTGGCGAGTCGGACCGCCGACGTTGCTCTCAACTTCCGTGACCTCCCCAATGTCCGAAAGCATGGTGCCATTGCCGTAGATGATGGGAGTATTTAGAGGATAGCTAGGCGAAGAGTCGACGGCGTCGCCAAAATCGAACATGTGAACAGGATCGGTGGTGGCGTCACTCCAGCCCAAGGGGAGATGCTGCAGTCGTCCAGGTAGGGGCTCCGAGTCGTCATAGTCTGGGAGAATCATGTCGGGGTTTGTCAGGGTCGGAGAGGCAGGCTGTTGTCGCAGAGACGGGGCGCCTCTAGAACCATTGGAATCTTGACGAGCATGGCGGTGGGCGGTCGCAGGCGTAGTCGGAGTCGCAACCGTAGCAGCGGGCGCCGTTGCCATGACGGAGATGGCTGCGGAGGCGAGCAAGCGAGCAGGCGACGAGCAAGCAGTCTTTTGGAGCGAAGAGGGCGCTGATGGCGTAAAGGCCCCCTCGCCCGCCGAGAGTTTGGGGGACCCAATGCAGCGTGGGTCCAGGTTTGTTCGTCGGGTTGGGCAAATGGAGCTTGCGCGCGCCCTGCAGACTCAAGTTTGCTCAATTGTGGAAGAAGACGTGAAGCTGCGAGTTGATTGAATCGCGCAATGCGTAGCAGCCAGATGCGGGATCTGTCCAGCCCCAAAGGGGGGTCGTGAGCCGTAGGACTGCAGAGGGCACTTGCAAGAACTCGAGCTTTAATCGAGGTGCCAATAATTCGCGTAGGAAGGCGGTGCAAAAGCATCCATCAGCGAGTATACGTGAGATGCCGCCGCGGCGCAGCACACTCGTCGCAGCCGACGGTCGCAAAGGTCAGGCTCGGTGAGCAATGTTTAATCTATCGTTTCCGGCCAGGGGGCGCTGGCCAGGGAGCACTTCTCTTGGGCTGAACTTTTTCCGCCCGGCTTGCTGGCGCAGCGCTGGGCCACAGAGGGAGTGGGTGACGCCAACTACCCCAACACCAGAGCTCGACCTTTGATTGGCCGAATCGAATTATATTGGTCGACGGGGGCCGCATTCACCAACTAATACGTGCCTTTAAGATTGGCGAAGGAGAAGGCCGATGGTGCTTTGTTCAGCTGGTGATGAAGATGGATTGGGAAGTGAAGGAAAAAAATTGATGGAGCAATGAGATGGATTGGAAGCAAAGACTTGGCTGGATCGGGAGACGTGTCTACGGACAGCCAGCTGCAAGCCGTAGCTATGTAGAGGCATAGCGGACAAAGGTACTCGAGTGCCTTTTCACGGTACCTGCTTGTGCATAAAATGTAGGTACTGATAGGTACTGCTGCCTATGTCTGCACGGTTAGTATACATCAAGTCTACCTCCAATTTCACTACAAAGGTAGCACGTACTAGACATTCCGGTACTAAGAGCAAAGTGCTTGCGGCAACTGCCAGACAGGTGTAGATCTGCCGACTAAGCATAGCACTAATTAATGTAAGTACATCTACACGCGAGCTCTATGCCCTCACGTAAGCAAGAGAGTCGATACTGTAGAGATGGAATATTGAAACAATTGCTTTTGGAAGTAGAGTCACGGTTAGGCAAATTTGCGATGCAGTGAAGTGTTGCGAGGTAATTGTCTAGAATAAGACTGACATACTTCGCGTGTCGTATGTCTGTTTGCTACTAGGTAGTCTAGTATACCTCGACGGCCTGCTGGCTCGGCACCCCACACGGGTACCTGATACTTTTCTGCGGCAACGCCGCCTCCAAACCCCCTCGTGCAAGCTGCACCGCATCCGTCTCCTCCCTCGTCAGGGCCAATTTGCGGACATCACCGCTCAACGCTCCTGTCGAACCACACTATCACGGAGCTGCTACCATCACAGGCATGTCTCGGCCAACGCACGGATCACGAGAGCCTCGCAATACTGTATCGAGGCAAATAGTTACCGCCGTCGCGATAAGTTCAAGGCGTCATCTTGCGCCGAGTCGACCGGCACGCTGAGACAAACAGAATCCGCCAGACCAATGCATCACCAAGTGGGAGCCAATAGGGCATCAATAATAGTTCTTGAATCATTCAAATCTACGCCATATGCTTGGAATCATTTTACGCTCACAGAAAAAAATGCAATGAAATGCAAAGGCCTCATGCCGCTCGTACCTCATCGCCCTCCCACCTGACCTCTAGGCAACGGCGATATCCAGCACACTGCCAGGTTGACCGCGATATGGATCAGACCCAGCACCCAGAATGCTCTGGCGTATCCCTTGCCCTTGTTCATATATCGAAACACAATCGCAAACACGACGCCCCCCAGATTCCCACCAGCACCGGTGACGCCAGACACTATGCCGTTGGCCGAAGGATGCACGTGCGGCACCAGGGCGAAGTTGGCGCCGTTGCCTGCTTCTAGAAAACAGGCCATAACGGCAACGAGCCCGACCATGGCACCAATCGACGTGCCGTGCTTCTCGGAGGGGTCCACGCGGCCGATAATGACGAGCAGCGCGCCCGTCAGCACGCCGCACGTCGTGATCCAGGCCTTTTTGAGCCACAGTCGCTGGCCGAAGCGGTTGTAGAGCACATCAGCGACGACGCCGCCCAGAGGTCTCGTCACAAAGTTGAGGAAGCCAAAGATTGCCGCATAGTTGCTTGCGCTGGTCTGAGTCAGGTGTGGAAAGTTGAGCTTGTAGTATGAGCTGAGAATGGCGTTGATGGCGAGCTCGCCACCAAACGAGCACGCGTACGTGGAAACGTGGAAGACTGTCTGCGGGGACAGGAGTATGGCCAGGGAGTCTTTGAGCCGAGGCTTGACGACGGTCTCACCGCGAACAATGTCGACGTTGGCCTGCTGCTGCTGCTGCTGCTGCTGCTGCTTTGCTGGCTTGGCGGCTTTTTCCTCGTCGTCCGTGGAGAAGCCCATGTCTGTTGCTGGTGTCATGACACCAGTGTCAGTGCTGCCATTCCGATCGCTGCTGGCTAGGATGCGCAGGTTCTCCTGCATGCGCTGGTCGCGCTCGCTCCAGCTGCCAAGCGGCGAGTCCGGGCACAGGATGAGCATGCCGACGCCGCACGCAATCAGACACACAAGCGGGACGACAAAGGTGACGCGCCAGGCGGTCGATGGAGTCAGACCCTGGCGGGCGACGAGCGAGTCAAAGACGGCCGGCATGATGAAGTAGGTAATGCCGCCACCGGCGTTTCCCCAACCGCCAGCCAGGGCGTTGGCAGTGCCCACAACACTGCGCTCGAAGAAGCCTGTGCACCATACCTGGCAAGGAACAAAGGTGGCGCCCAGAACGCCGAGGAAGAAGCGGGCAACGTATAGGCCGTTGGCACTACGCACGAGTGGCGAGAGACCAACGGGCAGGCATCCGAGAAAGAGCAAGCCGAGAAAGACGCGACGGGCGCCGAACTGATCACACAGCGGACCGGTGGCAAAGCGAAGGAGAAAGGTGGCGACGAGGGAGACAATGTTGGAGTTGGCCACCTGCACATCGGAGAGGTGAAGATCTTTCTTGATGGTGACGGTGAGAAGTGGCGGGAACGTGTACCTATCGACTGTCAGCCGGTGCATCGTGCGTATGAAATGCATCGAAAACGGGGCGCGACTGACCATGCCCAGAAGGCCAGCATGAAGCCCATCCATGAAAAGAAAAAGACCCTTCCGTGCAAGTCAAAAGGGTTGAGGACGGGTATGTTGCGAGCCTTTTTGGTGACGGGGCAAACTTCTGGCGCAGCCCAGAGGCTCGAGAAGTTCAACCGAGCCATTTTTTCTTTTTTTCTTTTTTTTTTCTTTCTTTTTTCTTGTCTTCTTGCGCTTCGGAGCTGGGGAACAGAAAGACTGGATGAGAAATAAAGTTTCTTTTCCTCAATCATGGAGAAATGATCGAGTACGAGGTCGCCAGCTAATTATAATGTTCTGCTCTCTCAGCCATCACATGCATCGCTGTACCTATCCCCGCACGCGGGTCGATAAAGGGAGGGCTGGGAGTGACCGAGCCCGCTGGAAGAGCGGTAACAAACAAATCTGGCATATCTAAATTCCAAAGACATTGCTATCAGTCACTCGGCTCGACAGCCAGCGCAGTCGTTATCTTTGGGGCTGATGGATGCCGCCGCTGATGGTGCTATCGCAACGCAAGGAAAGCCATTGATGTGCACTGCGGCTAGCTATCGGTCAAGAACACTGCCTTTTACATGCGTCAATTTTTTTTTTAAAAAAAAGGTCAGAGGGTTCGATTCTTTTCTATCTTCCAATGGCGGCGGTTCCTCAAGAGCAAGTGACAAGAGAGAGAGGCAAGGAACAGTATGACATGTGCTCTGGCTCGGCTGAGGCTCTTTTTCAGGTGTGCAGTGCAAGCCTATGATTGTGTCTACTCGGGTTGAAAGCATTGTTGCAAACGAGAGTCAGCCCCCGACACGGCCGACCGTGCCGTTGTTTGGACCAGCACTGCGTTGAGCGGTCGGGCTCACGGCATGGCCAGTATCAGCTACGATAACACAAGAAGCCGTAATCAAAGCCTCAGGGACGAAATAGGTAGAGTCCTATTGGCCACGACCATCTACTGCTGATAGCACTAGTGCGCTTTTCACCTCTAACTCCCCCAGAAAGAGAGAGGGTGGATGCAGCGTCGATGACTCGAAACTATCCGGGGAATCATGTCTGTTTGATAGCAGAGCCTCTTATCAAAATGACGGTTCGGTTTGTTGTTATCGACCAAGCGGGTTGGCCTCGCGGTAGAGGGACCCACTCACACACACGTCGCTCACGGGCTGGGGCTTGGTCGGGGACGACGCCGCCCGCCGCGAGCCTGATAAGACTTGCCTGGTTCAACGAGGTGGTCTGGCGGTTGATGCAGTAGAGAGAAAGGGATCGTCCGGGAAGATGAAATGGGGACCGTTACGGAAGGGAAGGGGGTCTGTTGGTTTTCTATCTCTGAAGCATCATCTCCGCGGAGCCACGACCCTTGAAGAAGATAGGTAGCCAAGGTTTGAGATGCACGCGGCTCATCGGCGAGGGGTGGGAACGAGATGGAGAGCTGTTTTGAGACTTGACTTTGCGCTGGGCAAATGTAGGTATACGCGGTCTGGTTGTTATCAGCAGCAGGCACGTGGATCGACTGCAGGGATACATGCACGCTTAAAGTGTATGCATATATGAACGTCACTTGCAGTCCCTTTTCCTCTGGCTTATCAGAGTAGATGTGCTGTTGGTCGTGTCTCTGACCCGTAGAAGACGTATTCTTGTCCGACTCATATACTGTCGATTAACGATGATGTGATTGAAGGATCGGAGCGAGCAAATAAATCATGTGATTGACGCCAATGTGAGAACACAACAGCACATTTCTAGGCATTGTTAAATATTTGCTCACATTTATCAAAAAAAAATTGTTCCAAGGACATGTAGGATTCAAACATGACAGCAAATATATTCATATAACTGACTTCAAAGGTGGTATTACAAGAGTACAATTACAGACACTGGCCCGGCAGTTCTTGGCCACTCTCAACACGCATGGGCTCTATTCTCTTGAAAGTGCAGGGGTATAAGTTAAAAAAAAAGGGAAAGAAACATTATCGTTCCGCAATCATCATGGCTCCTCTCATGACTAAAAAAAATGCAGAACGTTTTAGCCCAGCCAACCGATCGATATACCATACTACCAAGGGCCCCGAACTCGACAAACGCTCCAAAGTTTAGGCATTTTAGCATCGCTAAGACGGAGTAGAAGAAGAAGTAAAAGAAAAGAAAAGAACAAAAGAATCAAGGCATCATTACATTCGTCTTTCCAAGTTGAAACAAAACGCATATCCTCCAAGCACCAACTACCCGCTGCAACGTCGTGCATCATCGCAGGAATACAGTCGTACACGGTCAAGCCTTTAGGATGGGTAGCTGTAAGTCTCATCGACAAGTTCTGTGCCGTGTGCAACCGCGAGCGGATTCTACTAAGCAGCCGCGATCTCGAGCGACTCGCCATTGTCGTTTTGTGCTGCCCGAGTTGGGCATGGGCATGCCATCCGCATTCCATGCAGCAGCGGTGCCATCAAGCAGCGTGTCACCATTGTCGATTGTGCTGTCGGACTCGAGCCTGAGCGTGCCCGCGTTCTACGCAGCAATCGTGCCACCGGGCAGCGTGTCACCATTGAAGTTTGCGCTGTCGAAGTCGGGCAGAGGCATGTCCATGTTGCCCAGAGCAGCCATGCCATTGGACATGCCGCCATTGCTATTTACGCTATCGGGGCTGAGCATGAGCATGCCCGGATCCCGCGCAGCAACGGCACCATCCCCCAGCACGTCGTCGGCGCCATGCCCCTAAGGCGCGTTCCCCGAGTCCATTGTCGTCGTCGTCATCGGCTCCATCGCCATCGTAGTAAGGACGATAGGCCCAGCAGATTGCCATTCTGCAAGTCTCCATGGCTCGACGGCCCTGATGGGGACGAAGGTCGGCCAATGCCCACTGGCGCCGGTCAGGAAGTGCATGACACTGTCGTAGTAGATCTTGGTGAGCTCGTCCTCCACATCGGTGAGCCCGCACCTGCTGCGATCCATGATGCGGAGGCTGTGTTTCCTTCTTAGGTGGTTCCGCAGCAAGTGGGTTGTGAACCTGCACGATTTGGCGCAAGGCCGCTCGCCATGCACGCGCGCGGGGCAAAAGCCCTCGCCGATGGGCATTGCCACGAGGCGGCCCGGGAATGTCTTGAAAGGACGCAAGCCCGGCCAGCGCTGCCCAAAGTCTCCGGCAATGTAGGCCTGGTATGCGGTTGTTGTCTTATAAGAGAGTCTCAATATGATTGGCTCGGGAGGAAGAAGATGATACGTAGACGTGCGAGGAAGAAGATGAAATAGGGAAGAAGGAAAAGAATAATTTAAAATAAAACAAAAATTGACTGAAGAATGCTGTCTCGAATAGCGTATGGTGTAGACTTATATGAGACGTCGCTGACGATGGCCAACGTTGCGTATACGGCACAAGGTGGTGACGATGAGGAGAGGCGGATATGCCGAAGCAGGCAAGAGGGGGTCAATATGCACTTTACAATAGATAGGGGAATGAACTATGAGCTAGTAGAAAAGGATGAAACATGATATTGACCTGAGAGACAACTTTTTTTATGTCAAAAGCATTGGATTGTATAATTATAATTACAGAAAAGACCTACATTATACGTCAACCTCTTCTAATATATGAGGCGCAGATGTGTGTATGTAACTGCATCGCCACAAGTACTGACGCGCTATACCCGAATAAGCAAGAGGGGCAGAGCTGTGCCTGAAGTTCCGAAAAGCGGCTCAATTTTTTCCTTGCCTGGGCTCGCGATGCATGCAGCCCCTCCATCCAGAGGGGACGACACCGCGTTGACCGTACGCGTTTGCTGCGAGCTAATCTCGTCGTAGACAGTTTCTCAGCTAGGAGATTTTTTGTCTTTGTTTTTTTTTCTTTCATCCCGTGATTGTCCTCAAAGTATCCCGCTTGGGCAGTCTCTCCCGATAAAATAAGCCCATCGACCAACACCCACCCCCCACCGCATCATCATGGCCGCCCCAACATCCGCAAAGACGTGCAAGGTCATCACCGCCGAGACCATCTCCAAGGGCCTGCTCGCCGAGGTCAAGGACACGCTCGCCAAGGTTCTCGGCGGCGACGGCCCGGCCTCGCGCCGCCCGCCGACGCTGGCCGCCTTCCTGGCCAACGACGACCCCGCCGCGGTCATGTACGCGCAGTGGTCCAAGAAGACTTGCGAAGAAAAGTGCGTGCCTCACTCCCCATGTTTACCATTTGACAAGATTTTGACGTTTTTTTTTTACATTTATCCCTTCTTTTTTTTTCCCTTTATATATAAATATATACATATATTCCGTCCTAACACAAACATCTCAGCGGCTTCCATTTTGACCTCCGCGTCGTCGACAAGGACCTCCTCGAGGAGGAAATCGAAAAGGCCAACAGCGATGACGCCGTCGACGGCATCATCGTCTACTACCCCATCTTCCCGCAGAACCCGTCCCACGACAAGTACGTGCAGGAGACGGTCAGCCTGGCCAAGGACGTCGAGGGCATGCGCCACCGGCACCTGCACAACATGTACCACAACGTGCGCTTCCTGGACGCGCCGGCCGACCAGAAGAAGTCGATCCTGCCGTGCACGCCGCTGGCCGTGGTCAAGATCCTCGAGCACCTGCGCATCTACAACCCCATCCTGGCGCCCGGGAACCGCCTCTTCGGCCGCACCGTCACCGTCATCAACCGCTCCGAGGTCAACGGCCGCCCGCTCGCCGCCCTGCTGGCCAACGACGGCGCCGCCGTCTACTCGGTCGACGTCACCGGCGTCCAGCTCTTCACCCGCGGCGGCGGGATCCGCAGCCCCCGCCACAGCGTCGAGGACAAGCCCGGCTGGGGGCTCGAGCAGTGCCTCCCGCTCAGCGACGTGGTCGTCGGCGGCGTCCCCGTCGAGTCCTTCAAGGTGCCGACCGAGCTGGTCAGGGACGGCGCGGCGTGCATCAACTTTTCCTCGTACAAGAACTTTGACGGGCCGGCCATCAAGGAGAAGGCGTCCATATATGTGCCGTCGGTGGGCAAGGTGACGATAGCGATTTTGTTGCGAAATTTGGTGGTGAGTCTTTTTTCTTCTTCTTCTTCTTCTTCTTCTTCTTCTTCTTCTTCTTCTTCTACTTTTTCTTTCCACAATATAATATACTATTTAAAAAAAAAAAAAAAAAAAAAAAA
>JAFEME010000573.1:0-17542 GCA_018831755.1 Niveomyces coronatus
AAAAAAAAAAAAAAAAAAAAAAAAAAAAAAGGACGGCACAGAAATGAGGGTAGCACTAGACCTGCAGAACACGCATGGTATGCTACGACGCCTCTTATTCCTTTCTCACACCGCCTGACTTTTTTTTCAAGTTAGTACAATGGCCGTCGCTCTATGTAACAGGATCATCATCACCTACAATGCGTACCGGTTTCGCCTTTCCATCAAGACGGTGCCATGCATGTCTTATTTTCCCAGAGTCGGGGAGAGGGGGGGGGGCGCCGCCAGATGTATGCGCTGGCAAAGTAGCACATCACAAGACCCGTCTAGCATGGGGGAGATTGTCGGCTGCGCTAGTCGAAAGAAAAGCCACCACCACCATAAAGTTCGAGACTCGCTACCCTATGAATGTGTGCTACGAATTAAGAGAGAGTGTGCGTGCTACTGTAGACACAGTAGTGTCTTGAAATTAGCAGACCATTATGCATGTAATGTTAAGAGCCTGGACCGTCGACCGACGTACAGTACAATGATGAATACTAGTACCCTCCTCGTATTCTACAGTAAGCACGTTAGTTGCTTTATAGCATGTCACCCACAACCTACAGTACTACCTAGTAGTAGTACGCTATAATACCGACCACAACGACGCCATGATCAAAACACGCAGCGCTTGGGTATAGCAAAGCCGAGCTTTCATCACCACGCTGATACGTAACTCGTCAAAAACGTAGAGCTGCTCTCGAGACGAGTCTTTCCTCCTACACCCATCCACCCACCTATGTATGCACATAGCTCCCCGCACACCGGCGCCCCGAGTCCGTGTGTGCGGGGTCTTGTCCCTCTTCTGATCGACCCTTCCTTCTCCTGCCCGCCCTCCATTCCTCAAAAACGCCCCAACGAGCCAAAATGCCACAAAACCCTACCTACTAGGTGACAAGGCCACTGCGGGCGCGGCATGCACATCGTGCCCACCCCTCCTACGCTCTTTGCCACTTCTATCCCCGCCACTCCCTTTTATGATTCAGACAGCCCGCTCGTTACCCGACGCGGCAGAGCTCACCTTGCGGACGTGCGGGCGAGCCCAGAGGCAGGGCGGGCTGGTGAGCACCTCGCATCCGACCTCTGGCTACTACACAAGTAGTACACTCTGTCTGTCTGTTCAGGGTTCAGGGCGCCATGTATGCAAGCGGCCGGGTCTATTGCTCCAGCAAGAAAACAAACACCCATCTACAACGACATTCTATACAGATACAAAAATATGGTCTTGAACCTGACCTTTCTCACATCCTAGGCCAATAAACCACAGCCATGGGCGCAAAACCAACGAAAGCTCGGGATCCCCTCTTCTCAACTATCATAATTCAAGAGCTCAATGACCTGCATCTCGAACTAATTGGGCAAAACGCCCACCGGGTTTCTGCAGAAGCTCGTTAGGCTCGCCTGCCTCCACCATTCTGCCGCCATCCATTACCACAACCACATCCGAACCAGGAAAGATGGTGTTGATGCGATGGGCCACCGTTATCACCGTGCACCCACGAAATTCTTCCCGAATCAGCCGCTGTATCGTCGCGTCCGTCTCCTCGTCAATATTGCTCGTCGGCTCGTCCAGCAGCACAACCTTGCCACCCTTCAGCAGTGCCCGCCCAATGGACACGAGCTGCCGCTGCCCGTGCGACAGGGATGCCGTTGTCACTTCCGCGTCCAAGCCCTCGCCATCCTTGAAGAAGCGCCACAGCCCAACCTTTTCCAGTACGCTCTTGATCTCGTCGTCCGAGAACATGCTCTCCGGATCCATGTTGAATCGTAGTGTCCCTATCAAGACATGTGCATCCTGCGGGACCGCCACCAATCGCTCTCGTATAATGTCGCGGGGTATGGTCGACAAGTCGTGCCCGTCCACTACTATGGAGCCTTCATCAATCTCGAGCAGTCGGGCGAATGTAGCTACTAGCGAGCTCTTGCCACTGTGTGTGTGATGGGATATTTAGCATTCGCAACTGCATACATCATCATTGTGTCAACTAACCTTCCTGTACGTCCACAGATGCCGACTTTTTGACCTGGTTGAATGTTGATGCTTGTGTCTCGAATGCCAATTGATCCGGGGCTGGTCTCACTGTCAGTATGGTTCAGAGTCGTACCGACACCTAGAGTTATCTTACCCGTGTGAAGCGGTCACACCGCGAATCTGTATGGCGCCTTCAGCCGGCCATGACGGCGCAGGTTCGCAAATCTCGCCCGGCTTGGCTTCCGGCTTAATGTTCTGCTCGAAAGCTGTGAGGCGTGCAATTGCACCCAGAGAGGTTTCGAACAATGTCCAGCCACCAATGACGGATGCAAGGCTTCCGCTGAATGCTGCATATACCAGTTAGCGGCGAGCTCGATCATGAACATATGGAAGCGTGACCGTCCATGTACGTACAGAGAATATTGTTCATTGAGACACCAAGAAGGGCAGGGCTTGTCGAGGACCGCAGCAGAAGTGCTAGCAGCACCACAATCGTGGCCTCGGCAGCGACAATCAAGTCCAGCACCAAGTTGAGCCATGTTTGGATGCACATTAGCAGATAGTTCGGGCGCTGCGAAATGTCAAGCAACGACCGGCATTGCTTCATGCAATGTAGCTCCCAGCCAAAGGCTCGAATGGTCGACAGGCCGTCCAGTGTTTCCAGAAAATTGGCGTAGAGGGGACCACGACTTTCCAACTCCATGAGCCGGAGCTGCTGTGAGGTTCGTAGATAGACTTTCTGCAGCAAGAACACGACCGCAACGAGGACAGGGATAGTTGCTGCCATGTACGGAGAGCCGGTAGCAATCAGCGCCGCCTCTGCGGCCGCGCCTATTAAGTCTGCTCAACGTCAGCGGCATGAGACTTTGCCAATGTATGTGTGCCTACTCACTCGTCACTGTCACCAGCGTGCCGGTAGCCAATGGCGTCTCGACAAGAGACATGTCCTGACTGAATCGGTTCAAGGTATCTCCCGCTGACGTGTTCGTGAAGAACGGTTGGGGGGCGCGCATGACAGTTTTCAAAAGAACGTAGTGAAATCTCCGCGCCACCGAGGGTGTGATCTGTATCAACATTGACCACGCATATCCAGCAATGCCCAGAATGTTTCCCACTCCGAGCAGAAGATACACAGCGGCGAAGAGCGTGGTCTGGGAGTTGTGCCCGTTTATCCACCAATCTAACCAGAAATCTGAGAAAAAGTTAGAACCTGAATTCCAATAGTGCCGAATATTGCTCGACTCACACGTGAACGTTACGGCAAAGACGTGAACAACTGTAAAACCAACAAAAGTAGATGACTTGAACCAGCCAATCGCCTTAAAGTAATACTTGTAGACTTCGAGGTCTCCCACATTTCTGCGCAGGTCCGCTCTTTCGTTGGCCTCTGCAATATCTTCAGAGGCCGTCACAATCTCCGCTCCCTTGGCCTTGTCCTCGGGCTTGTCGTCGAGAAAAGCCGTCTCTGGCAGCTTTTGCAGGATGCCAGTGTCGATTAGCTGCTTGTGCGTTCCGTTACCCTCGATCCGTCCGTCAGAAAGTACCAGGACCTTGTCAGTGTACTTGAGCAAAGAAGTTGTATGTGTCGCCATTATGACGGTACAGCCAATTTTTTTGAGCAGACCGCTCGGTCCAAAGAGCTTCGTAACAAGGTGCTTGCGCGTTTGGCTGTCGATGGCGCTGACAAAGTCATCCAGCAGGAGTATCTTTGGGCATGCAAACAGCGCCCTTGCAAGTGAAACCCGTTGTTTCTGTCCGCCGCTGAGAACACCCCCGCTGCTTCCTATTCTGGTCTCGTCTCCTGCGTTTATCAATGATAGGTCATGCTCGAGTGCGCAAGCGTGTACGACATCATGATATAGATCATTGTCGATGCTAGAATCGTCCTGAAAGGGCCCAGAGATGGCTTTCTTGATGGTGGTGTTTGGTAGCCAAGGTGACTGTGCGCAATACGCCATCGATCGATTCGATACTGCTACCGTTCCCTGATCCAGCTCGGCTTCGCCAAGGATAGTTTTCAATAGCGTCGATTTGCCGGAAGCAACGCTACCGACCAGGGCAGTAACGGTTCCGGGTGAAACCGTGAAATTCAGATCATGTAGCACATTCGACTCCGCTCCGGCGGGTCGCGCGCAAACTTCGGCGAAAGAGATAGCAGGGATCTCGATGTTCTGTCCTGCGAGGCCGTTCTGAACGGCCGGGCTGATCTCGCCGGTCGATGAAGGAACATTGGCTTCATTCGACCGTAGGCCGGTTTCACCCGTTGAAATCTTCTGCGCTTCAATGAATTGCCGATAATCCTTCCTGGGTTCGGAAAGTAGAAAGTTCTGGATCCTGTCAATGCAGCCGATGCTTGATGCCAGATCGGGGATCGCACTCAGAAGCTTGGCAGCTGGATCGGTCAGCAGGGTAATGATGGATAAACTCGTAAAAATCTTTGCAGTATCAAGGGACTCTGGCTTTGTGAGCGCAATGACGGCGAATGTCACGGCGGGCGCCATGGCCCAAGGAAGATTCTGCACCGCGTTTTTCCAAACAATATACCAACGAAATCTGGACATCCTCTTGGTCTCGTCGACTCTCTCCTGCTGAATACGATCCATGGTGATGCGGCCAAGACCGGTCATCCTGATTGAGCGAATATTGACGAGCATTGAGCTCGTGATGGCGATGCGGCGCTGGACGGCGTCAACCCATACTTTCTGGCTGCTACCGATACCGGATGCTATCTGATTCGCGCCAAAAAATCCGACTGCACAAGTCAGTCCAAACCGATTCAACTCACAGCTCTAGAACGATTACGTACCGATGACTAGCACGAGTGGCACAATGCAAACCCAGCCAAGCTGCCTGGCCAACATGTAGACACCAAGAGCCACTTCGATGACTCGAGCCCAGCATTCATTCATTTCTGTGAATACTTCTGAAATTTGGTCTACGTCGGTACTCATCAGTGTGACGGCGGCAGACTCGTCATACACACCATCCCGAGTTGTGAGAGCCTTATTGTATATGATACAGACAGCAGCTCCACGAAACATGACTTTGAACCGATTGACCTTTTGACTGTAATGCAGGCGAAGGACTGTCAAGCCGACATATATGATTGCAGTTGCCGCCGTCAGCCCATAGCACTCTGTTGCCGTCAATGTGTGGGCTCCGTCGGACAGAAGAGAGAGAATTTTATTGATGAGAAAGGGCTGGGCGAATATGAAGCCAATCAGACACAGTCGCGGAGGTATCATGGCAATGAAGTCGAACAGAATTGCACGGCCTACAGCGAGAGGAAATTCGAGCCTGCGCTCAGGCTGACGGCGAGATGACCAAGCCGTGGTCATCTGCTGATTCAGATATTCGGAGAGCAAAGCGTCGTCCAGGCGGTCTAGGTCGTCGAACGCCAGGGCCTTGCGAAATCCACGGCGGAAAGTGTCGTTGACCCACCATAGGAAGCTTCGATTGATGAGGCCGCTGGTTGATTCAGGAGGTAAGTCCTGATGTGCGGAAATCAGATATCTTCGTTTGGCGATGTTCTCGAGGAAGAGAAAGAGAGTCTTTGCAGCGACGGCAGCCGTGGTGATGGAAGCAGTGCTGTCGAGTCCTCCATGTAGCCAAAGCGTCCGAACTTGGGGCAAATCAAGTAGCACTGTGATGACAAGGTAAAGACTGATGAGAGTAGAAGGTCGAACGGAGCGGGCGTCCTCAATCCACGACAAAGCGATCATTTGCAGGGCGACGAGGAGGTTGACAGCAGTGGCAGCAATGGAAATTGGCGTTTTGACAGTCTTGTCCATGGTCCAGAGGACAAGCAACGAGAGCTCCAGGCATGCAATCGCGACAGCCACGACCTGTAGGGATTGTCAATATCGGCGTGTTTAGAGACCACGCGGCAGACGAGCGCTCACCAGCTTGACAGAGCGAAGCACGCTGGAACGGGCAGCTGTCTTGGCTTTCGCGAGAACTGAAATCCTGGCGGGGAAGACGACTGAGAAGATGGCAGCCGGGATGAGGGCAAAGATTGCCTGCTCAAAGTAGAGAGTGAAGTCTTGGCCGCGACAAGCAGGATCTGCCACCGGCCCAAAAGCCGCGTCGGCTGACGTGCAGTTGGGTGGCAGCATGGTGCTTGAAGCTTGTTGCCAGCATCGACGTCCTGTATGATTTTTTCTCGGTGCCGCCGAGCGCAGCTGAGGCCAGAAAGGTAGAGAATCGCTGGGTGACTATCGAAAGTCTGGTGTTGTTGACGTCTGATAGCAGGACCAGCGTATTTCCATTTTACATTTTTGTTTTGTCAACCCGCAACGGAACGGGGCTTGCCTGTTTGACAAGCCCGAGACCCAGTTTCGGGGAAGACTATGTACGTACAGTACATACTACCTGGGCGGCATGACTCACGCTAAGACCCGTGCACCGAGACAAAGACGACGTGTCTTGCGGCAACGGTATTAAAATGAAGGCCGCTGCGCTGACGGGGTGCTGTAGGCGGAGAATGTGCAGCACAATGTGTGTATGGATGTGTATGTGTGTATGTACAGTACACGTACCTCTACGCGTACATGTATGGACAGCCCGCCCAACAGGGAGCCGGCAAATCGGCCCGCCAAGGGGTCGGTCAAGCTTAACGAGAATTCTTGTTCAGCTACTGCAGGTACCTGGTAGTTGACGGACTACATTAACTTGACCCGTACTGTACAAGTTGACTTGGTACTGAGCTACGTATTGTGTGACTGTGTCAATGTGTGTGCTGACTGCAGTTCTGCGCCTGTCCGGTCACTCGGTGGAAGCCGTGAACCAGTGCATGTCACAAGAATCTCTACCATTGGACACGGAATATGCATTTCGTATTACTTGATACGCTTCTGGGAGGTGAAAAGAGTGGACCCCGAGATGAACTTGGATGGACGCTGAAGGTACTGTAAGAATTTTCGTGGCACGCGTAGGTATTCGGTGATGATGAGGCTGCCTCGACTGTAGTCTTCGGTTTTTCTTTATGTTCTCTCTTGCTCCCAGGCTCCATCAAAAGACTGCGCGTATGCGATGAAATATATCAATGGGAGGTGTGCTTGAACCGAACGGGATTGACGCGTGGGAATAAGTCCAAAAACGGCCGTGACATGTCCGCTCTGACTGCTGGACCCCGGCGCACGTTTGCTCATCTTTTTTCTTGGCCCCCGCTGGCCTCGGCCAACCTCGAGCATCCGTGGGTAATTTCTCACAGCAAACAATGATGCCTCGCTGTCTGAAATTTGTCTTTTCTTGGTAGTCTAGAACTTTCCTCCAATTTAATTTAAGAATTTTCATGAAGATACTTTGGTAACAAATGAAAGACGCTTCAAGATTCGTCGCTACTCACTAGCATCGCACGCTGGACGTAGGGTGAGTCCTAGTCTTCTGGGTGTGTGTGCTCATCGAGCGCGAAGCGTGACTTCTAGAATTGTAAGTACTCTGTGACGTCCTTGCACTTCCGGTGGCAGTTGCCAAGGCTCTTCTGTCCTCACTACTAGGTGCTTAACAATCTACTACTAAGTAGATCGAGCAGCTCAACGTTGCAGCGGGCAGATCACTTATTAGTATTGTTAATACAGTACTACTGCCTTAATTGCTCGGACTATAGTGACAGCTACAGTACCTGTAGTAGCGACTATTATGACTGACCTTCTGCTCCTACCTTAGCGCCTCCTACTAGAGTTGCCCGATGACGATCAGCGTCGTTGGCCACCGTGCCACCTTACAGTACAAGGTACAGTGCAGTCTGGTGCTACTTGTGCTGGTGGTAGTTTCAGCACTACCGTATATACAGTACAACGTAGAGGTAGTAGGTAGGTACATGCTTTGTAGGTACTGTGGGTTGGTTCTTCCACTAAAAGCAGAACAAAGCGACATTGACGATAAAAGGTAAAGTTCTTGGTTATTGATGAAGTCCCGTATCGTATTTGTACATATTTGATGACCTCCCAAGATCTTTGACCTCTGTAACACGTAGAGTCAAAAACCCTTGAAGGTGTCTCTCATTTGCTCTAAACCAGCCACGAGGCTACCAGGGACAAGAGGGAGACCAGTCCCACACCCGGTGGCTTGCTGCCGCTGGACTATTACGTAGTGGTAGCACTACTACCTTATTAGCACAGGGCAGTGCAGTGCAGTGCACTAACCGTCTGTAGAGGCCAAAAAAAAAAAACGTTCACGTCTGCTTCACCGTTGAGGCCACCGCCGCCGGACCGGCTATGAAGAAACCCGGTCACCAGGTCAAGTACCCAGGAGGTACTGTCTGATGCGCAGCTGATTATCTCGTCGCGCGTCTTAGCAGATTGGGACATGACAACCAAACGTTGCGTTAAGATTACTTGCAATTACAGTAATGAAGCAGAAAATGAAAAAAAAAAAAAAAGGAAAAAAAAAATAGGGCTAAATAAGCGGCCGGTTCGTTCGTAGCCGTCATCAATCCGTTGCGTTGCATATCATCTGCTTAAAAACGGATGGTGGCGTTTTCCCCTCCATCGTTCAGGCTATGTGACCCCAACACAGATCATCCTTTTCCAGATTTTTCCTCGACAGCTTCGCAATCGTAACGCATCTCTTTTCTTTTGTCTTTGGGCGCTTTTTCCGTTGCTACCTCTATGCATGGAAGTTCTGCCTGCCTTTTGATATTAACTATTAACCATAACCGATCAACTTGCGACAGTAGCGGGACCCAATTCGGCCGGTAAGCCCTGATTACTGCTCGTCATTGCTGGTTGCGAGGCTCAGATTGGGTCTTCAACGGCTTAATACCAGCAACATACTGCGTCGCCAGCCTCGTCATAAACATTGGCGCATTGCCGGCGTAAGTTGGAACATGTTATGGATGGTTGGCGCAGGGGTCAATTCCTTGCGACGACAAGGCCAAATTTGCTGACAGCATGGCTGACCGATCACGACTTCTACAGCATCGCTCTCTAGAGTATCGCCTCCTCTTGTTACCATTTTACCTCGACCGGGTTCCACGACAATGGCAACATCAATGTCGCCTGAGCAGTTCGGCTCCAATCCATCTCAGAGCCCGCATGATGGCTCCGATAGCAGGAGCCCTGTCGGCTTGAATCTTGATTTTTTCAAAAACTTGACAGACAAACGGGTCAATCGAAGTGGGTGACTGGGGACCGCACAACTCTCTGCCGCCCATACTCCGCGTATCTGTATGCTGACACCGCCTGCAGCTGACGGCAAGACGCCGAAGCGTCGAGGTCCTAAACCCGATAGCAAGCCTGCCCTCACCCGACGACAGGAGCTCAATCGACAAGCCCAGCGGTAGGCCGCGCGCGCTGACGAACATGCCGATTCAAAACATCTCTGACTCTATCAATAGCACCCACCGGGAGCGCAAGGAGCTGTACATAAAGGCCCTAGAGGATGAGGTTCTTCGGCTAAAGGAAATATACAGCTCCGTCTCGCGCGATCGCGAAAGGCTGGCCGAGGAGAACCGCCTCCTGAAAGACACGCTGGACCGGAACGGTATCAACGTTCCTGTCCTTGCCAGCAGAGACGACGACGACAGTAACAATCCCGGCACCGGGCCGGCTTTCGGCGGCAGCTCGCAGGGTCCTTTCTCACCACCGCACACATCGTCACAGGCATCTGCGCCCTCCGCCGCGGGCAATTACCGGAACAATAGTCAAGCCAGCGGGTCTCAGTACCGTGCGGCATCACGAGAAGTGACTGTTGCGTCACACATAGACGTGGAACAGGCGGGAATCGATTTTGTTCTCGCGTAAGGCCGAGCCTTGCCATGTAGAATCCACAACATAAGCTGACAATACGATATAGTCTAGAAAAGCCGTGTATGACACATCTACCTTATATGGTAGATCGTGCAGCCGGGCCGGAAGTGTATTCTTGCGGACACGCTCTGATGGCATCATGCCCGCCGGCCCCTTTCAAAGCTCTCAAAGAATCGACCCTGTTCACGGGCACTGACGGGCTACCGATTTCCAAGACGGAACCACCGAGCCAGGGAACATGGCAGGTGACCAAGGCTGACCTGGCAACACTTTTAAATCTGAGCCAGCGTCTTGATCTCGACGGCGAGATCACACCCGTCATGGCGTGGGGTAAGATTATGAACCACCCACAGTTTGCGGTGCTATCCGCGGCCGATGTGCAAAACATCACGGAGGAGCTCGGCCGCAAGGTTCGATGTTATGGGTATGTTCTGGCCCTTTATGCGTGTTTTTGTCTTGTGCGCATCGTACTAATCTCTGTAGATTTGGCGCTGTTATGGAAGATTTCGAGCTGCGGGATGCAGTCGCAAGCGTATGCTCGAACAGGCTGGAGCAGATGGCATATTGAAGGGTGATTGATGAGCATGCACGAATTAACAACCAGGCCGTGTTTTGATGTTTCGTTTGGACAAGTAATGGGCACTTTGTATTTTGTAAACCAAGGAATCTCGCCATATTCTTACCAGTAATTCATATGGGGTAGAGTGTACGGCGCGCACCACGCCTTTTTTTCGTTGTAATCCGTGCCACCTATAGCGTTTCGGTTCTATGAGGTGTGCAGTAGTATGTATATTGGTCCTGAAAAATTATCTTGATAAACCGTGAGTATTATGTGCAGCCTCGTTGCTATGAGGCACCTTTTTGAGCAGTAGTAGTACCCAGTACATGTACAGTGCGTACGGCGGCGGGCTGGGCGACGACAGCCAGTGGCGAGGCCATATTCCAGCTTGAGGACCCACACCCCACCACAAAATTCGTTTCAACTTCAAATTCAAAGTGTGGGACAAGCGAATTGCCCAGAGGCGGACACTGACGGAGCAGGGCCTTTTTTTATTCTAAACCTCTTGTTACGCAGCGAACTTATACTTGTCGGCCTCATTGAGCAGACATCAGGGACTTTACATCATGGCTAGCCCGCTCGACTACGTGAAAATTTGCACGAGCTGCCCTTCCGGCGACGGCTGGGGCCCCTCCGTCACCACCGAGACGACGCTCGACGGCGTGCCCTATGCCCCCTTCTCCAAGGGCGACAAGCTCGGTCGCATGGCCGACTGGACGACAGAGGGCAAGGACCGCGAGCGCGGCGGGCGCATGCAGTACAACCGCAACTTCAGAGGTCAGTCAGTCCGGACGTCGCTCGCTCCCCCTCGCCGTCTTGGTGCCCTTTGGTGTTTCAAGTTCGAGGTGAATACGAAGCTAACCTTGTGCCTCTCCATCCGCTGCAGATCAGCAAGTCTACGGATCCAGCCACGCCGTCACCTTCAACGCCCCTCCCGCCGAGGACGAGTCGACCTTCTCCGTCGTTAGCAACGCGCGCGACTCCACAAAGTCCAGGTTCGGACGCGGTGCCGTCTTCACGCGCGGCCGCGGCGCACGCGGCGGTGCCCGAGGCGATGCCCGGGGGGGCCGCGCATCCGGCCCCGGTCAGCGCCAGGGCGGCGGCCGCCAGGGCTACGGCAACTACGAGCGGGGCGGTCGCGGCGGTCGCGGTGGTGGTGGCGGCGGCGGCGGCGGCGGGCGTCGCTTCGGCTGGCGGGACTACGACAAGCCGACGCGCAACCGCGACGCCAGCATCAATATCAAGGCCGACTGGGGCCTGCTGGAGGAGATTGACTTCAATCGCCTGGGCAAGCTGAACCTGGACACGGACGAGGGCGAGGACCTCGGGGACTACGGCTTCCTCTACTACTACGACCGCTCGTACGACAAGCAGCCGGTCAAGGGCACGGAGCGGAAGCTCACGGCGCTGGACCGCGCGGCCTACAACGTCACGACGTCGTCGGACCCGGTCATCCAGGAGCTCGCCGACAAGGACGAGGCGACCATCTTCGCCACCGACACGATCCTCTCCATGCTCATGTGCTCCACGCGCTCCGTCTACCCGTGGGACATTGTCATCAGCCGCCAGGGCAACAAGATCTTCCTGGACAAGCGGGACAACGCGACTCTGGACATGGTGACGGTCAACGAGAACGCCATCGACGCGCCGCTGGACGCGGCCGACGGCGGGCGCGAGGCCATCAACCAGCCGGCGGCGCTGGCCGAGGAGGCGACCTACATCAACCACAACTTCGTCAACCAGGTGGTGAGCGAGAGCGACGCGGCGCGCGTGGACATGGCCGGCGCCAACCCCTTCTACAGCGCGTCCGAGGACACGGACCCGCCGGCCTCGCGCGCCTACAAGTACCGCCGCTTCGACCTGTCGACCAACGACGAGGAGCCGGTGTACCTGGTGGTGCGGACCGAGGTCGACGCCGTGCAGAAGAACGCCATCAGCGGCGACGACCAGCACATGACGGTGCGCGCGCTCAACGAGTTTGACAGCCGCGCGCAGGGGAGCGGCGGCGCGCTCGACTGGCGCGCCAAGCTGGTGTCGCAGCGCGGCGCGGTGGTGGCGACGGAGATGAAGAACAATTCGTGCAAGCTGGCACGCTGGACGGTGCAGAGCATTCTGTCCAAGTCGGATGTCATGAAGATTGGGTACGTTTTATTTTTTTTTTCCCTCCCCAATTTCGCCAGTATATGTATATATATATATATATATATATATATATATACATACATACATGATGTTGTGGCGTGATGAATACGCTAACGAACCCCGTCTCCAGCTTCGTCTCGCGAGTCAACCCTCGCCTCAACGACAAGCACGTCATCCTCGGCGTCATCGGATGGAAGCCGCGCGACTTTGCGGCGCAGATGAACCTGTCGCTGTCCAACGGCTGGGGCATCGTGCGCACCATTGCCGACATGTGCCTGAAGCACCAGGGCGGCGACGGCAAGTTCGTCCTCCTCAAGGACCCCAACAAGTCCATCTTGCGCCTGTACGATGTGCCCGCGGGCAGCCTGGACGAGGAGGAGGAGGATGAGCAGGCGGACGGTGAGGAGGACGGCAACGATGAGTAAAAGCACGAAGTCACGGTAGTGGTAGAAGAGGGAAGAGTGTGCATATATGAGGGATGAGGCCACGATGGCGTCCGTTTCAATCGCTCATGATGGTCAAGTTGGAAGAATGGGATATGGGCTAAATGAAAAAAAAGCTGGGGTGAGGCTGACGGCTTGATGATGGGTTGTCTCATGAATAGCAGAATAGCACGATTGTGTTTTTTTATCAGTGGTTCTTTGCTTGGCCGGTGTTGCATGTACACGGTATATCTGCATCTTGAAGTCTTGCGGCGGTTGCCACTGGTGTGGCTTTGGGTGGTACACACACACTCACACTCTCTCACACACAGACATATCTGGCCGATATACTTGGTTTACAGATACAAATCTTGGCTGGTTTATAAATATCGAGTGCATCCGACTGACAGCTCGTTTGGCCATCGGCGGCTCCGAACAGATGGACAATGACCAGGGCGCCTCCCCTTGAAGAGAAGGAAAAAGGCGTAGGTGCGTGTAAGCGCTCTGTTTGATCATGGACGACGGCCCCATGTATGTACCACGGGACCCCGATTGTCCTTTTCCCACTCCTTTTCGCAGTACACTCTATTATTAAATTGACCACTCGGCCCGCTGTGGTACTTGGTCTGGATTTATCTGACTGCCTGCGACCATGTCATGCTGCCAAGAAGTGTTTTAAAAATGGGTATGGGGGGGGGATGACCACAAAAAGAGAAAAAAGAGGACAAAATCGCAAAAGGCTTTTCATTCAGCATACCACATAATAGACAAGCGGTCAAATAAATTCAAGAGATGGTCTAATTTTCTTTTGGTTCTTTTTTTTCTCGTCTCCTATCCGCCCTTAGATGATGGATGTGGCAAGTGGCCAAGAAAAGTCAGCCGTCTGGTTGTTGTTTGTCGAGTCTGGAGGGGTGGGGGGGGGGGGCAGTGCAGACATGCGAACAGCACATCACAATATGCGGCCGCCCACCCCTTAAGGCCTCCACTCTCCCTTTTTATCCTCTTCCGCTGCTGCTTGCGCTATATAACCAGCCGTACAGCATAGGTACATGCAGCCTTTGCGGCGCTGCTGCTGATGGAGGTGAACGGTTGGGCGGCGGCCATGGACTCATTGTGGGCTCATGGCGATACAACGGCGGGCCTTGCTCCTTGATGGGGCATGTGCTGCATATTCATTGTTCAGGATATGACTGGCCGCCAGCTATTTGACTGTATGGATAGATTACACCGGCACGAAAATCATGATGGTTAATGCCAGATGAGACCTGAATGTGACCTACATGCGCCTTCAGACGAACTACACTGCCTCGCCAGACCGCCCCCCCCCCCCTCCACTGCGTCTGGTCCGTCTTTTCTCGTAGGCAAAACGACGTTGTTGTGTCTGACAAGAGACAATAAAAAAAAGTAGGCCGATGGCGGCAACGCTCTCCAGCATCAAGGGGTCCTTCCCATCCCCCCCCTTAGCCTAGAGCTGGGTAGTCCCGCTGGAGGCGCGCCAAGCCTTTCAGCACACCTACAGTAACTACTAGTACCCGGTCGATAGTGATTGTGCTGTGTAATGCGCTGGTGCCGTTTATCTTGCCAAATGGCGAATGTCAGAATCCGGTCGGCAGCTGGGGCCAAATCACCTGAAAAGGTGTGCAATGCCATATGGCACTTCACTGCGACGGTACATGCACCATTTTTCAATTCTAATGGCGAGTTCTCGATAGCATACCGTGTCTTGCACATCTTCTTACTTGACCGGGACGATAAAAAAAATTAATAAAACAAAACTTCTGCCTCCTCTTCTCAAAGCTCATCGTTAAAACGGCCAACATCATCATCATCATCATCAAACTCCACGCCAAACACAACTGGTTCCGACGGTCCTGAAACAACCATGTCACGTAAGCCCGCATCTCGGCCGGCTTCGCCACCTCAGCACCGCCCTCTTCTTGTCACCGCCATGCATTGCAAACATGAGAGCCTGCTGCCCCCCCCCCCAAACTAATCCAGCTGGCCAGTGCATCGTATGGTAAAGAATCAGAACAAAACGGTAGGGCTCGGCGCGTAGCCGTGGGAGGGGCAGCCTGCATTGTTCTCGCGTTTCATACGAGTCGCAGCTTTGTCTTTTTTTTTTTTTCTCTTTCTTATATACATGCTTGTGACCGGCCGCCGAGGCACTATATCGGTGCGTGCCAGACGCAGAGGAGAACGGGCAGAGGAGCACAGCCCCGTGGACCCGTTTCTTACTTTTCCATTGGGGATGAAAAGAAACAGCCGTACGGGTACAGCCCGCCCCGGATATTGTACGCGATGCACCAATGTATCCTGCCGTACCTGTGGAGCTTCTGGATCACTCTGGTGGTTAGTAGGCAGGTACCGCACTGCGCAGTATCTGTAAAGTTGTCAGCCAGTCTCCCCAGGTACTGCAGCGTAGGTACCTGCTTGCGCGACGACTGTGGCTGTACAGATGCTGCCTCCAATACGCAGCTTCACGAAACGGCCGCATTTTTAGCTTTTTGCACCGAAACTTCCCACTAGAATAGCTCTCCGAAACCCTTCCTAGGTAGTATGTACCTCCTGCCGAGCCGAGATAATGATGGATGCTGTATCCGTACTCTAGTAGTAATCTAAACTCCTCATGCCGTGGCGCGGTCGTGCAAACACCCAACCGCAGTACTGTACGTGTGTACCTATTCAGAGGTACCCCCATAGAAGGCTAAACACGTACTACCTTTGCCGCTTTTCCGAACCGCCTGAGCCAATCCCCAAGTTGCTTCTGCCACTCCCCTGTCCACCCCATTCACCTCCCACACCCACCTCTTCTACGTTTCCACTCCTTCGCCCTCTGGATTTCTTCTTTTCACACCAACTCCTCCAAACTTTTTTTCCACCATAAACAAGCTTTTTATTTACGACTCTTTGCATCTTCTATTCACTCTTTACTTCCTCCTCGCATATCCTCTTAATCCAACCACCACACTCTTCATAATGTCCAACCAGGATTACTATCAGCAGCAGGGCGGCCAGTACCCCCAGCACCCTCAGCCCGTAAGTTACGCCTCGCGCCTCCTCGACATGTCTAAAGCTTCGAGCGAGGCCTCTTTCGCGCCTACCCATCGAATTGGCGACTATAGAAGCTTCAGGCCTATTGAGTGAAGCGCATCTTGTCAGTTTGGTAGCTGATGAACGCCACTCAAATTCGCGATACCTTTGCGATCAGGAAACCGTCTCCTGACCGCAAAGACTTGAAAAACGCTTCTGCACATGCCACTACAAACACAAATATGGCCATCCTTCTCTAACCTTGCTTTCAATCAGAGCTATGGCCCTCCCCAGGGTCAGTATGGCCCCCCTCAGGGTCAGTATGGTCCTCCTCAGGGCCAGTACGGACCTCCTCAGGGCATGCAGTACCAACAGGCGCCACCTCCCCAGGAGGAGACCCGCGGCAACCGCGGCGGCAGCTCCAACTGCCTGATGGCCTGTCTGGCAGCCATCTGCTGTTGCTGTGTTGTTGAGGAATCTTGCGAGTGCTGGTGCGTCAAACTTCCGCGCCCGCGTCCACGAAGCGCAGCCCCCCCTCTCCCTCCCATACTAACGGGCCAATCTAGTCTCGAATGCTGCGAATGCCTGTGCTAAACCATACACACCATCGAGAAACGAACAATCTGGGATTGAATGCGGCTCGTCTCGCCACGCCGAGGTGCATTCGCAGAAAGCTTGTTGATACACGGCTTTTGCCCTTGCAAGTGGCGGCACTTCTCCGTACATATGCCATAACGACCCAGGCAGTCGATCTCCCCGTACTTGGCGGGCGATTTGGATTTCGTTGTAATTCCGAGCCGCTGCGCTCTTTTCTGCATCACTCTATATTCCCACCCATATCCAATTCTGTCCCCAATACAAACATGCCCTCTCTATTCTCTTTGTTCTTGTGGCCTTGGCTTCTTTGCGGGTTTTTCAATCATGTACGCACCAGTTTCAGTTTGCTTCCTAGGGTTAGACGGGGGAGGTTTTTGAAAAAGACAGCAAGTTTTCAGGCGAGGTCAATTATGGTGATTCTTCACGACTCGAGCACGACGACGTTCTCCTCGGCAATTATACCCGGTGAAGTGGCGAAGTCGTGCATCGCTCGTTTAATTAGATGCACGAGTATAAAATATAACTACGCCGCCGTGACGATGCTCCTTGCTCTATTCCTCGGGTACACTGCGTTGTAGACCATGCAATCAATGCAGTGGTTTCAAATACGACATCAGTTCATCTATCGCACCTTGCAATCTCACGACACAACTCCGCCGCACTGTACAATGAATTCTGAATTCTGAATTGAGAACAAGAAAGACAGGAGCTTTCAGGAAATTGTGATGGCCTTTGGCATTGGTTCAATTTTTTCTTCCTCCTTCTCCACCGCTTCAAATCTCCCCATCTCTCATGACCAACCCCCAATGTATACCGTCATCGTCCAAGTTCATCGTCACGGGGCATTCTACTGGTTTAATTGGACATAGTTGGCAGGAAAGAGTCCCGAGTGGCCCTTGTAGTGGCCAAACCACCAGTCGTCGTCCGGAAACTCCAAGTTGGTAATTTGCGCGTCTTCTGGAAAAGATAGTTCTATCGCAGTTGAGAAAAGTTACCGGTTACCAAGAGGATGAGTTGAGCGTTGGGGGCAAAGAGAAGGGGAAGGGGG
>JAFEME010000574.1:0-17443 GCA_018831755.1 Niveomyces coronatus
TAGATTATTTATATTCTATAATAATCCTTTATCGCTAGATTATCTTAATAATCTAATAATCTATTATATAACTTCCTTCCTAGTGCTATACTAGGACTATAGCTTTATAGTGCGCCTACTATAGACTGGCCCTACATAGTGTTGTTTATAACATTTAAGTATAGCTCTATACTAATAAAGCTCTTATATACGCCTTAAGGTATAATATATTTACTTATAAAAAGCTTTACTTATATAACTAAATAGAGGGTATATTATAGTAGAAGCGTATTACTTATTAATTAACGCTTAGGAAGCCTATAGCTAAGCGCCTTATAGGCTACCTATAGGTTACTAAGAGATAGGCGTTATTTACTACCTAGGCTATATATCTAGGTAGTGATGACTTTATCTTCTTAGATAAAATCTAATCTTTATTAAGGCTAGATATATTATAATAAGGTCTTAATTTTATATATAAAAAGGGAAGCTATTTCTGGCTTTATATAGCTTACTAAGGATAACTAGAAAGCGTAATAAGCATACCTACTATAGCTACTATAATGTGTAATCTAAATCCACTTAGCTAATCACAATCGTCAGAATAAAGCTACTAATAAATAAAGATGTCAATGTCGGTAATCAGCCAGAAACTTGTGGACCCATAATAATTATAGCCAAGCTCGCCAGGTATACCTGGAGAACCAAAACACCAAACATCTCTACAACGAACAAAGTCACCAGATATCCTGCACAACTCGGTAATTTCCCACCATTCGTCGAGAATGATGAGGCCATCATTTCAATTCGTTGCCGCGCCGTGACTACTTAAAATTCGTCAATAGCGCCAGTCTATCTGCCGCTTCTCGATGCGCACATAAAGCCCACCACCACACAAATGTCTCTCTTCCGTCACGACTACTTCCGTGTCGGGCTCGCCTTCGTCAAATTCGGCTTCGCCAGCCACTTCGTCATCACGCATCTCTTTGAGACCTCATACGCCGAGGGCCCGTCCATGCTGCCAACCTTCTCCGTCTACGGCGACTGGATCGCCATCGACAAGCGCTACCGGCTCGGCCGCGGCGTCGGCGTCGGCGACGTCGTCATGTACAAGCTCCCGTACAAGCTTTACGAGAGCGGCGTGAAGCGCGTCATTGGCATGCCCGGAGACTACGTCTTGACGGGGACGCCCGGCCAGCCCGGCCAAGACGAAATGATCCAGGCAAGTCTGAACTTGCAGCGAGGTCGTCTCGCCACGTATCCGTGAGAACATCCGCTTACATTATAAATTAGGTTCCGCAAGGTCACTTTTGGGCCGCTGGTGACAATCTCATTGCATCCAAAGACTCAAGGACTATTGGTCCCGTACCCCTTGGGCTTGTTCAGGGCAAGGTAGTAGCCAAGATTTTGCCGTGGCGCGAGCGCCAATGGATCATGAATAGTTTGAAGCCATATGCGGATTAGACGAGGCCCATCCTATCTGTAAACTATAGAAATGTATAACAAGCGTACGTACGGTGCCGAGCAAATTCTGGAGTTTACCATAATAAGTATTGCATCATCTAATTACACCATCCGTCAATTTGACCCTTCTCCTTCGCAGAATCATGGAATCGATATTATAAACTGCTGAGCAAGCGGTGACGGCGCATTGCATATGCTTTGTACAGATGTGTGAAAGACGAAACGAGGTAAAAGACAACAGAAAACAAAACTCAAAAAAAGGCGGGAAGCAGAAACAGTAATAGGTACCCTCTATCGTTTGAGCGATACGCACGCCACGGCAGTACAATGGTGACGCATCAAAAGATAGCAACGCAAACCAACTCGCAGCCAAGCACGCAGAACTCCGATGCATAATTGAACGACAACAAGAAGCTACAGAAAAAACGGCCGGCCGCACCATGAATGTGCTTCAATCAGCTCCTAATACTTGCGTTTTGCAACTTGGAGCCGACGTCGACAATATTGATAACTCAGCCATCGTGATGCCGAGCTGACGCCATTAGGTAGCACCGAGGCAGATTGGAGAAGAAATGTTTTGAAGAGATTCAATCACCCCTCAATGTGTGCCTTGGACATGCTTTGCCCAAGCAGCTCCAGACATCGCTGCGCCAGGTTTACAACCTCGCCTTCGTCCTCCTCCTCCAGATCGGGATCTGTCTCAACTTGGCGATTGGCGATATTGCGTATGTACTCGATAAGGTCATTGGCCTTACCGATGAGGCCGATGAGGGCCTTATCCTCAGACTCGAAAAGCTGCAGTAATGTCCACACAGCAATATGCTGAAAGGTAGCATCACCAGACTGCAGGAAACGGCATAAATAGCCGTGTATCCCACCGCTAGGCTCAGTCCAGTTTTGTACGAAAATAGCGTAGTCACCCACTGACAGGATTGTTAGCATACATATGGATCTAGTCGTGGCCAATGGTGTGCTCACCTTTTGAGGAAAGATTGCCGAGAGCGGCAGCACTGTTACCTTGCACTTCGATACTGGATGAGTGTGTCAAGGGAATGAGAATGTCGCAAACGCCCAAATTGAGCAAATGTGACTTCAGATCGTCACTTAGGGCCAACACGGCAATGGCGGCAGTCATCTCAGACTGCACAGTCACGGGAACATCAAGCACCAGCTGCTTGCATTTCTGGACAGCACCCGCATCTAGAACCAGAGCCTTGTTTCTGTCGGAGCTAGCGGCTAGATTTCTCAAAGTCGAAATGGCGTGACACTGAATCTCTTCGTTATCAGTGGAACCAAGTAGATCAACGAGAGGCTTCAAGAAGTTGGCCTCGATTATCGGTGACTCATTCATGGGATGAATAGATATGTTGCGAATACACGCGACGGCGGAGAGAATCAAAGGTAGGTACGATGATTGAAGGAGGTGGTGAAGAGGTGGTAGACCGTTGGCGCGCACAATATCGAGCTGGTATTTCTCATCCGAGGCGAGGTTTCGCAGTGCAAGAGCGGCTTGGCACTGTACTTTCGGCGAGGAAGATTCCATCAAGGCAACGAGAGATTGCACTAGTTTAGCCTCGGTAGACGCGAGCTTTCTGCGGTTGTTGCCATCGACAGCGATGTTGCTGAGCGCTGTGGTACAATAATACTGAACATCAACGTCGGGCGAAGCAAGTAGTTGCACCAGGACAGGAATGGCGCCGGCGTTTACGAGTTGACGACGATTTTCATCTGGGCAAGGTCAGAGCGAGTTTCGCGAATGTGCCACGGCAAGTGTCCTCTCCACGTACCAGAATGTGTCATGTTGAGAAGTGCCCCCGTTGCATTTCGCTGAACACGCATATCTCTCGACTTGGCCAGTCTTGTCAACGGTCCGAGCGCACCTGACCGCGCAATCTTGGCTTTGTTCTCTTCGTGTGTAGCGAGATTTGTGATGCATCCGACAGCATTGCACTGCACCTCGACATTCGGTGACAGCATCTGCCTAATTAGCGGGGTGAGGCCTCCGAGCTGCACAATCAGGACTTTGTTTTCGGCTAGGCACATATTAGCGATGTCATCGCCGACATTTGGCCTCAAGACATACTGTTGACGGCAAGGTTTCCGAGCGCGGCGCTGGCGGCGCGTTGAACTTCGACGTCAGAGCTCTGTAAAAGAAAGAGAATCGGTTCAAGGGTATCGCGTTCGACCTCGCGGACATCTGGAGATGGTCAGTATTACGCAGCAGAAGCTAATACGAAGACCACAGCATACCACGCTCGGTGATTTCAGCAAACGTCAAGCTTGCACTGCGCTGGAGATCTATGTTTTCCGAAAACACGAGTGTGCTAAGGGCTCGAAGAGGCTCGCCGGAGAAGAAATCAGTCTCGCCGCGCTATTCCGACTGTCAGCTCGCTCGGGGTCATTGTGGGGTGGGGTGTGTCGTATCACCAACATTCTCAAGAAACTGAAGAAGGTCGGCGACGGCTTCTCGTTCGCTATCCGCGAGCACGGGCTCGTAGAGGCTATCTCGGGATCGGCCTGCATGATCAAAAGTGTCAGGGCGCACCTGGCTAGGCCGTGAGGGCAACGTAAAAAAGGAAACAAACCTCCACAGCATGATGAACTACAGATACCCATGGCTGGCGCGATGGCCGTAGCGGCGGAATTGGATATAAGGTGGCGATGACCGAGGCAGAGGAACGTCGGCTCGATCAATGAGTTGCTTGTTGATGTTGCAGCAGTTGCTCGTCCGTGCAAGGGCCACCAGGACTGGCAAGGGTGGAGAAAATTGGTCGCGGGAAGGCGGCGCTGAGCGCACTACTGTACGGTACCTCCCACGGTACCCAATGAGCTACTGTATGTATGTACAGCAGTGATGAGGTGCTTTGTACGGGCACAGATCGAGAGATTCTCGCCGCCGCTATACCTGTAGCAGCAATGCCGCGGCTGGAAACCACTCGTACCTGCTGCGAGAACAGTATGTCCGGCAACAGCGCAGCCGCTTGAAGCGAGGCGAGCTACAGCCAGGCCGGCAAGGGTGATGAAGAAAACAGCGAGGAAGAAGAAAACGATGGCAGAGGCGAACGAGCGAATGATGGTGGAGAGAATCTGTGTCAATGTGATGGCGGCGGCGGACCGGCTTGGCCATAGCTCCTTGTCCTAGTAGTCAAAGGACGGGCGCGTCCGGAGGGTCTTTTTACTTGAAAATAGTGAGAGGTATTGTACTGGTGTACTATGTACAATTGGGTGCCGGATACTACCATACACGTTGTACGTGTAGATCACGGTACATGGGTACTATGTACCTACTTACCCGGGCATATTAGAGGTATGAAGTCAGTACCTTGGTACTAGTTGGTATGCACTAACTATACTGCAGACAAAACAATGTCGCCGGCGCGGGGCATACGGCGGCGCGCCGAACCTTGGATGCTTCGTTCTGCCCCGAAAGTTACAACATATTACAGTACGTGCCTGTGTCGAGAACAAGTTCTTACGTGCGGCGGGTAAGGCAACATATTACCACCAAAAGTTGTTTTTGCGACAGTTCTTATTCTTTATTTCTTATTTCTCGTATGTCGATTCAGCAGTAGACGCCGTCTACATTTCAGCAACACGCTTCCTGGAAGTCAGCATAACGCGCAGTTCTATAATCTCAGTAGGCAGGTACATACAGTAGGGACTATACTAAGCCAGGATGGCGCGACCCTAGTCTCAAGGTTAGTAGTGCGTCGCAGTGTCCCGTGCCGCGACGAGGTAGTTCCATCTCGGAATCCATGTGCCATGTGATGCTAAAGATCTTACATACCAAGTGTAATTACCCATACATGCGTCAACGCCATACGGCGTATGTAACTACTACATGTTATCTGACACCAATCAGCAGAGAACGGAGGTGCAATACAGTAGCACTTTGCGGTACCTACAGTACCTGGTGTGCATACTATACTTTGCCATTACTAGTGTGTCACCTGCGCAGCTGCCGTTACAGTACATGCCTGCATCTGCCGGCTCTGGCTTGCGGCTGCATAGCAGGATGCCGCCGAATCAATGGATCCCGTTATTCTACAGTAGATATATTGATACGCGTGATGTAGTCGACGTCGAGGCTCTTAGCCCATAAGCCTGCTACGATAAGCGAAGCGCGGGTCACCATTCTCTATAAAAGGTCAACATACCATGCAGTCTGCATCGTCTGCGTAGGCTACAATATCGAACCGGTGACTATACGTAGCCCATATTTCCTTTTCGTTCCGCTTTCAATGATCTATAAACGATCGGGTGCTTCGAACGTGGGGAAATCCTCACAATCTATTGAATTGTGCTATAGTTCGTTATGCTTACCCTGGGCCTGACAGCAGTATTCGTGTTGCATCACCATGAGTTGCATTTACGGTGTTCTAGTACCAAATCTTGCACAGTGTATATACGGATAACCTTCATACTTATATTCCGATTAACGAGTATTCACCACCTCGACAGGACAATTAGCTAACCAGGGCAAGGATATAGAAAAGCATCTCCATATACAGGGTAGGTTCGGTATGGACACCGCCATCTCTGCAAGCTTGTGATATTTCAGAGACAGCCCCTATTCAACTACTTGAACAGTCGTGTGACTGATTCTGAAACTGATGTAATTATGCTTCCGAGGGCCTCTCCATTCACCAGCCACGAATACCTGCGTCTTGCGCTCATGAACTCGTCAACGCAAAGGTTGTTGGTGCTTGTTTTCTTTAGACTGCTCGGCCAACATGCTAGGCAGAGAAATGAAGGGTGAAGTGCTACATGATGTACCTTGGACAGAGCCTGAAACTCAAGCCAAACAAAGTACCGCGCAGGGAGGTTCGACTGAGACTCTGCGCTGTGCGCGAATAGAATAGCAAATTTTATGAAGGGAGAAGAGGCCAATATCTAGACTGTACCTATCCCGAACCTAGATAGTGTCAAGGTAAAGTAGGTACCTGTCGTGAAAAAGCATAATAGAGTCACCGGCACCTCTTCTGTAATTATGCGTGCGGTGGGCAAAAAAAGAAACCTCTTCATGCATCGATAGTGCATGCGGGGAGAAAGCGCCTGGTAGGCAATAAGTCTACTGTAGGTGAAGTTCCGAGGCAGCATAAACTGTGCTCGAGCGGCAGATGGTAGTAAAAAGCGGCTTATTCTCCCGTGTAAGTAGCTCTGTGGACCGGTCGCTATTTTTGCTCCCGACATGTGTGGATAAGTACCTGATGCGGCGAATTGGTACCTAGCGAGGTGCAGAACAAGGGGAGCGACCTCCAAACTCATACACTTTGCAACACTCTGCCTTGTCAACTTCAAACACAACAGTCCTGACCTCTCTTAGCCTCCTGTACGCTCCGCGCCATTGGTAAGCTGTCCATCGTGTCGGGTCGCACATTATCAGAATGGATGGGAGTGCAGACTCCTCTAGCGCTCACATGGGTGCTGGTGCTGCCGCCGCCCCCGCACATGCCACCTCTCAATCTGAATCAGGCCCCAGGCCCGGAATCGGCAGTGCCCAAATTCCCGGAGGGGCCAGACCTGTTGCTGCCGACGATGCGCCAGGCTTGCCAGAACTGAGCCTTCCTGCCATCGTGGCGCCATCCTCATACCTGCGTGTCAAGCAGTCGACGAGTCCAGTCACTATGGCCGCCGCGCCGAGGTCCAAGACGCAGAGTCCCCTCGACCGAGACCAGCAGCAGGGTCTGGTATGTCCGTTCGCCTCTTTTCAAGACCTGACTGCGTCACCTGTTCCTTGATAAGTTCGCCGCTTATCTCGTCTGCTTGTAGGAAGCTATACGCGAGTTTCTCAAAGTCCGTACGAGCTACGATGTTCTGCCGCTCTCCTTCCGTCTCATCATCCTTGATACCGACCTACTCATCAAGAAGAGCCTAAACATTCTAATACAGAACTGTGCGTGTCTTGCTGCACTCACATTGATATGCGCATTTCTGATTGCGACCTCTCTAGCCATCGTTTCTGCCCCGCTTTGGGACTCTCGAACGTCGCGATTTGCAGGGCTGTTGACAAGCACCGACTACATAAACGTCATACAGTACCATATTCAATACCCTGACGAGATTAGCAAATTAGATCAATTTCGCGTGCGAAGCCTGCGTGGTAAGCTTTCTACCACCACCTGCTCCCCTAGCATCCAGCTCAATCCTCCACTTGCCCCAGGGCCCGCCCGTTCGTCAGCTAACATGCGCCCAAGACATTGAAAGAGCAATCGGTGCTGTCCCAATCGAAACACTATCGGTCCGCCCATCGCGTCCACTTTTCGAAGCATGCAAGCAGATGTTAAACACGCGGGCGCGGAGAATACCTCTCGTGGATGTCGACGAGGAAACAGGTCGCGAGACGCTCATATCTGTCATAACACAATACCGTATTCTTAAGTTCATCGCCGTCAACAACGCGGATCATACAGTGCTTCTCAGAAAAACAGTACGAGAAATCAACCTCGGCTCATACTCTAACCTTGTCACATCAACAATGACTGCCACCGTTCTAGACGTGGTTCGCCTCATGGTTGATAGGAACATAAGCTGCATACCTATTCTTGACGCCGAGGGACGGGTTCTCAATGCCTTTGAAGCGGTCGACGTGATTCCGTGCATCAAGGGAGGCGTATACGAGGACCTCGGCGGCTCCGTTGGCGAAGCTCTCTGCAAGCGGCCCGATGATGCCCCAGGTATCTACACTTGCAGTGAGGATGATCGACTCGATGCCATCTTTGACGCCGTTCGAAAAAGCAGAGTACACAGACTGATTGTCGTCGATGATGACAACAGGCTCAAAGGCATCATATCTTTGTCTGATATTTTAAATTATGTCCTGTGTGATGAAGGCGAACACAGCGGCCATGACTAGTGAAAAGGGAGCCCTGTGACATGGAAACTCCGGATGACTTGCTGGGAGAGTCACGGACTGGCCCTTGGTCACACTGCATTAAACGCGGCGCAGGAACGGCATTTCAGAAACAAGAAGACTGCTTTCTTTCTTTTGATATATGGAACCTTGGACGAGGAGAGCGCTAGGTAGGTCGGGTCGACACAGTTTGTTTCTAATAGCGGAAGGAGAACTTGATGGCTATTTCCCAGGCCTTGAAGGCCGCCATATACTACTAGTAACAGAGGTACTTAAATCTCAAGCTGGTGCGCAACTGAACTGCTGGTCCGTCGTGGCGAAGGAGGAAGGGCAAAGACCTGTGACGTTGACCCGTCAACTGTTTTACCCACGCTGAGTGGCGAGTTGTTGTTTGGCCTGCCAGCGCCGCGCGCGTTTGGCAGGCGTCAGCCGCCCATCTTTAACCAACTTGCTGTACTTACTACCACCAGCCAATCCATCAAACGACCTACCTGCGAGCCCGACTAACTAGTACTCACCCATCTGCATACTTGTCAGGTCATTCAGCAGCTGTCGGTTCCAGGCCAGCGCCAGGCTGTCCTCGACTCACATACGTATCTCTTTTTTTTGAGCTTCCAAGACCGGGCGAAATTTATGATAGCAAAACAGTCTTGCTCAGTTTAGCCATGGCATCGAAAACAGGCGATCTTCAACATCTACAGACTTTGGATCCACCCCTTCTTATCCTTCCAGAGAGCTCTTTCGACCGGCCTCTCCCGGCAAGCTCGACCTTTCACAGTCTCCTTCAAAGCGATCGGCCGCTTTTCAGTAGCCATACCTGGACGTCGACCAGTGGTGATATTGGGCTGCTCAACGACGCGGACGATGTCGAGGATCGAGCCGTATTCGTGCAGGAATACAACCGCTTGGCGAAAAAAGTATCCATGTTCTGGGCTGAAACATTACGGATGAGTTGTACTGACTCGCCGCAGCACGGTATTCGACCCTTGATACTTGACGACTTCGATCTAAGCAAACAGGTCAGTCAGTTCGGCCTAACGATTGTAAAGCGGAGCTAAAGGCCCCTTTAGGACGAAGGCGAAAAGCCCAGACGCCGATGGTTCCATCGCATGTTCGGGACCAGTTCTAGTCGGCCGGCGTCTGGGTCAAAAGAGCACGATCCTGACAAGTCTCGACACCGAAGGAGTGCATCTGACTTGGCCCACCTAATACACAGCAGAAGGGAAGCTCCGAGTGTTTTGGACCTCCAGTCTATGGTGCGCTTAAGTGGGAAGAGCTCGTTGTACTTACCTGCAGAGTATGCGCCATGTGCTCTGATTCTGCCGACCTGCATACGAGCGACTTCTCAATACGTGGCACAGCATGCCAACACCCGTGGCATATTTCGCATACCTGGGTCTATGAAAGTCGTGGCTGCGATATTCGACTACTACTGCCATATTGATAAGGGTGGTGCAGACATATCTAGGACGGTCCGGTCCGCTACTCTACCGCTACATATACAGTACTCTGTGCATGACATTGCGTCTACTCTAAAACGTCTCTTGTCGACTTTGCCCGGCGGCATACTAGGATCCTTGCTCTTGTTCGACTCTTTTATAGCTATCCAGTCGCAACTCCATGCAGAGCCCGAGTTCCCCAGGACCGTTCAAACAAAGGTCCGAGCTCGATTGATAGCACTGGCCATTGGAACAATCGAGTCGCAGTATAGACGGGAACTGATTTGTGCGATCTTCGGACTTTTGAGCATGATTGGGCGCATCGCGGAGCTTGCCCCGCGAGAAGATGAAAGTGGTCTGCCTTTGCCGACCGCGGACCTGATGGGCTACGGGGCTCTAAGCATCTGCTTCGGACCGCTCCTGATTGGGGAATTATTGCAGTCTTACGTGATGAAAATCGCAGCACCCGGCTCGGGTCTCATCGTTTTACCTCCAGCCACCCAGCAGGTACGAAAAGATGGGCGAAAAGCAAAAGGCGCCGGCAGCACGAAGAATGTTCAACCAGCCGTTGACAAAATACTCATCGCCAATAGAGTCACAGAAATGCTCATATCGAATTGGAGAGATATCGTCAGACAAATGAAATCGCTCGGAACTCACCGAAGGAGACACACATCCGGTGGGAGCTTCAGCCGACCAATGCTTCGACCCTCTGCATCGGAAACGTTGTTGACTAGGCTGCCTAAGGATTTTCCACAGGCACGGCCCAGCTCAGCGATTGTAACTCGTAGCACTGCCGGTGACGTTGATATTGCCAGCCAAGCACCAGCCAGAGCCGAAACAAAGGTAGCGACGATATCAAAAAGAGCATCCGGGTTTCTTCGGCAGAGGGCCAGCGTTAACACACTAAGTCCTACCATTGAAGAAAGTCCTCAAGCATCACGTCTTCAGAAGGATAGTCCTATTCCAGAGGAAAGCAATCGTGAGCAGATTGAGGATGAAGCCGTGGCCAACGACGACCGAGCCGCAAAAACTGCAACTCAGCCGGATGTGTCTCAGGCGCGAGCAATTGCGCCAGACTCTTCTCCGACAAAGAAAAAGCGGTTCACTGTGCCACCAAGATTTTCCTCTATCGATTCGTCGGCAAATCCCGGAGCTGGTACCGCTGATCAAAACCGAAATTGTCTATATGCACAGGGTATAACTGACGAGACTAGATCAGCCAATTCTGGCGATGAAACACCTCCTGAATTCTACACACCAAGCATGGGCAGCCAGCTTCCCGGGCCTGATCAAAACCGATCATCGGATGACAAAAAGCAGGGAAACGTGTATACGTCACCAATTCTTGCTACGAACACCTTAGCCGCACCAAATAGAACCGGCGCGCAGTCCCCAGCGACTGACTCGAGGTATCAACTGAAGCGATATAAGCGAAATAATGACGAGCAACATACCGGGAGTCCTGCGAAACCCAAGCACAGAAAACGAAGCGCTAGAAACGGAATTGATACTGGCAGCAACCCTGTGGGAATCCAGTATCCTCCATTGGCACCGCTTAAAGGCAGCCCGAAGAAGATAAGACGGGCCAAAAGCGGACCCATGCAGGCTCAAAATGGACGAGAAGACGATGAAAAGTTCTCACCACAGTGCGCGCCTGTGGGCATTTGGAGAAACGGAGTACCTCAAAAGAGCTCTCCAGCCAGGGTGCTTCGATCTTCTGCCAGTGACGGAGTATCTTTGCGCGCGTCAGCAATACGAAGTCTGATAAATGCCGGCAAAAGCCGCATGCGCAACTCACATCCAAGCGATGAGAGGAAAAGCCCGTCATCGGGCCAAGTGGCGCCCCATTCTTGGGCCAAATGCTCACATGAAGGGTTAAAAATCTGTGAGCAGCCGAAGTCGATAATTGAGCATCTCAATCAAGAACATGGTTATAACGTGTCTTCCGAGGATATTGAAGACTCTGATTCTGTCATATCGCTCTATAAAGTCATCATTTCGCTTCACGATCAATTACTTGAGCAAGAGCAAGAGTCCGAACTGCAACGGAACAGAGTAGGCAAGGACAAACCGATAAATGAGACAGGCCAGTTGAGACAAGCAGTCGGTATGTGGCGACGCAGAGCTGAATCGGCGGAAAAACGAATCATGGTATTTGAAAAGTTTACCGAAAGGCTAAAGGGTATTCGTGATGCAGCGATTGCGTCGGAACGTGCTGAGCCCCGAAGCCACGATTCACCTGACGATGCTCCACCGCTGACCCTCAATTTGGACAAGAATCATGTATCGACGGCGGCGCGAGTAAGGTTTGCCGAGGTTGACGCACAAGAGGAGCCGGCCGACGCTCTGCTGATGACTTACAATGGCGACGGCAATGGTGGCGGCGGACCGCGGCGCAGCCCAGAGAGTGGAAGCAGTCGCACGAGCACGCGCTACAGCGATAGACCAAGTTTGGATAGACCATTGGCTAGAAACCTGGGAGAGATGGGACTACAGCCCAGGCCTGCTAGCTTTGACGAGGTGGCGGAGTTGTGGTTGGCAGCCAAAGAGCTGCTTGATGGGGAACGAGGCAACGACATGTAAGGCTGAGTGAGGGTTTGGGACAGTACTCGAGCCGAGAGCACGCGATGTAGAGCTCTACAGACCCAGAATCACCAAGGTGGGAAATATCATTCTGTCATGTTTAACACAGCATGCAATACAATGCTCTGACAGCGAGGGCCTTCTTTGAATATTTGAACTGTGCTAGCAATAACAGAACGTGCTTTAGTCATGTCGAAGAACTTTTTCTGAATTCGAGTGTTATATATACCACATCTATAAATTTTCGTTCTGCATCCAACTTTCTAGCTCGGAGTCTGAATCGTAATCGGATGCCCAAGGTTGGATCACCGGCCCAATCGGTGACGGAGGGGTGAAAGGTCGAATGCCCGAATCGGGCAACGAGAATGGATAAGGGACTGGCTGCGCAGAAGGTATATTTACCGAATCAAGGTGGCCTGTTCCCCAGATGGGAGAAGACGGCTGGCTGAAAGCAAAATCCGCGTCGTCATTGTCATCTTCATTAATATTATCATCATTGGTGAGACCATCTTCAGTCGCAGGGGTAGAGTCGTCGATCGAGTCAAATGTCCATGCCGAGGTCTCGCTCGAAGAGACACGGCTGTCTGGCAAGATAGCTGCGTCACTGGTGACGGCGACTATAGTAGCAGTGGTAGTAGCAACAGGTGATGGCAGGGTAGCCGCAGCTGCCTCACGTGCATCGCTTCGCGGCCAGATCATGGCCACGCGCTGAGCAGGCATCGACGGCGGGCCGCTGGAGCCCTGGGCAGCGGCACGATCTGGCGCGCAGCAGCTTCAGTTGCCACCACCAAAAATGTCTCTGTGTTTCTGAGTGGCCTCGGCGACCTGTGAGCACATGCCCATATCTATGGAATTTATATTAGTTTATGTTTTTTGTTCTTCTTTTTTCTTTAAATTCCCTTCCGGGCTGCGAGGCATCGTAGAAAAGAGCTGGCTAGAGAGGTCGAAACGCACCAACGCCAGGGCCGAGGTCGCGGGAGCTCAGAGCCTTGACGGACAGATCCGGGTTGATCTTGCCGATGAAGAGGGCGGCATTGCCACTCGTCAGATGGGCCTCCTGTATGGGTAAATGAGCAATAGGTTCTCGAGGGCGCATGGGGGATGAAGCGCTGCCAAGTGGCTACATACGCGGTTGAGGAGGACGGTGACGCTGCCGTCGGCGTCAATCGTCGCCTGATCACCGCGGAGCTGCGTGACTTTGCCGACGATGCTGATGTGCTTGTTGACGTGGGAGTCGAGGCTAGGGGCGGTGATGCGGGGAGCGGCGATATGTTCAGCCATTGTTGCGAGGCTTGAGGGGCTTCGAGATGTCGCAGTGGAACAGAGCAAGGCACTTGCAGGTCTTTTCAGATGGTCAATTGTCTGATAGATGTAAGACAAGGAGAAAAGACGCGTGGTGCGAAAGCGCGTCGTAGCGGAAGATGCGGGGGAAGGAGGGGAAAATGACGTGCCTTGACGCGAAATCATGTGATTGAGCGGCGAAAAAGCGCGAAGTTTGTGGCGCCAAGGAGTACTTTGCGCTGGCCAGCTATGACATAGCTGGTGTGGCGGTCGTTGTTGTGTGATTGATTGCTACACCCTCTTTACACCATTTTACACGACCCAGATTGGTCGGCGGTCTCTGGCTCGTCATGTTAAAGAGGAGATAGTTTACGAGGCTGGGAGGCGATGAGACGCGCGGCAGGAAACTCCCGTCTTTTGCATGTGCTTTTACCGTGCAGCTGTGGTGTCTGTGTAATCGCTGATATGTGGTAGGCCGGACGGCTAATGAAGCTCCAGGTGCTACTGTAGAAGAGATACTTTTCGCTGCACTGTCCATCATTTGTGGCTAGTGTGAGGCTGAATACGCATTGTCTGCGACATATGTGTTGCAGACAGACTCATCTGCCAAGGCGGCCGCGTAAGGTGCTGTATCAATCACATGCGGTAGGCTTGTCCGATCCAATGCTTTAATGGCAGTTCTCTATTTTTGTTCACACGGCTTTATGTCATGATGAGAAAGCGACCGAGAGATGCACTGAGTGGCGAGTCGGATGTCGTTTTACAGGCGGACACGGGCAATAATTGCCAGATCCGCATCAAGAATCACAATACCAGCACAAAGTCGCACCAGTCAGCACCCCATCTCATCGTTACCTGATAGGCGTATTGACAGTCCGCGTCACCGTGCGCGGGGTGGTATTAGACTGACAATCATATTGTCGCCCTGGTTGCGCTCGACTTTGCGATACCCATTTATGGGGGCACATCGAGAAAATCGTGATCGGGTGTCTTTCGATAAGCGTTGAGAAAACATGACCTCCGGCAAGAACAAAATCGATTGCTCGGCTGATAGTGCTAGTTGACCGAATAGGATAATGCTCTGCACCCTCTACACGGCAGGATTGCTTAGAACTGCAGAATGACGACATGGCTGGGGACATGGAGACTGTGGAAAGGTCTCAGCAGAGATTTTTTATGGCAACAGCATCGTGATATGACACAGATTTGCAGCATTTGAAACGATAACTCGGGTGTTGCTTCTGGGTCAGATGAAGTCAGAGGGAGCAGTGGCAATGGGCTTATTAAACCACGTAACGGAGCAAAAGGCCCGGAGCAAAAAGTCCGGTGCTTTGTTCCATGTATGTATGTATGTATGTATGCGCGTACAGTCAACCGGTACCTATTGAGCGAGTGAGGCATAGCTCTGCCGCATGCGGGGATGAGCGGCAATGCTCCTTCATACTAGTTACTTTTTTACCCAGGCAGTCTCAAATCGACGGCATCGGACGGAGGCGACTTTATGTAAATCTCGCCTTGAAACTCGGCTGCAAGAACTCTTCGACAACTTTTTTTTTTTGCGCCACAAAGCTCAGTCGGTCGTGGCCATTAAGCCGCTATGATTTACCCTGAGGCCCATTGTTGAATCACTATCGTATGTCCTTGTGCATGAGAAAGCCCAGCAGTTTCGTCGCGCACATTCCCGTTTCAATATACCCCCCGTTTTAATGACTTTTTTTGCCGTGGCGTCTCCGGAGTGCACGTACGATCAGCAGTCATTCACAACTCATAGCCGGGGAACTACGTGTCAGAGGCTTATCCTCAAACCAATGACAGGCGAGGTCGCGCCACATGACTTGAACGCTGGCAACGGACGAGGTGTGGCTGGAGTGCCAGGACAACAGAGGGCCGACCGTGTGCAACCGGCGCGGGCAGACCTCAGTACTACCTGGCAGTGTGTACTACTACCAATCTAGTACTAGTACACATGTAGTTACATACTAGTATTAAGTATTATCAGTTATGAAGCACCTGCCCGCACTATGCAGGAAAAGGCAGAACAAGGCAAGGGCCAGCTAGCCAGGCTGCAGGCGGGTAGTCGGATGGGCAGGTAGGCCGTTAATTAACTAATCCTAGACTTCATTCGGGCCAGTCCCATACCTTTGCCTGCTGGCTTCAAAACATGGAAAAAGTCTAGAAATCGACCAGGCGGGGCAAAAGTTCCGAAGCTGACCTGTCTTCCTGGGGCGCTGTTTATCATTTCGCCCTCCCAAAACAGCGGGATTGCTTGGGCTGGGCGCTTCCGGGCTGCCACCCCGCCGCTAATAAGCTTTCTTGGTGCAATGGGCCATTTTATTTCGCTGGGTGCATGCCGATGTTCGATGTGCCCGGATCGCCGATTCAGACCAGAAAAAAAAAAGGGCTGCCCAGGCAAGACCGTTTTTCCTTCTTCCCCTCCTCTCCCCCGAATCGGGCGATGCATGGTCAACAGGCCCGTGAAATGGGCTGCACGCCCCCCCCCCCAGTGCATGGCGTGGCTGATGAACGAGTGCAGCACCCGCCTGTTTTACTTGCATTCACCACTGTGAAATGCGCTGGGTGCTCTTTGTTGTCTGCCAATTCGCGAAATCCCATATAAGTGTTCCGTGCCCCAGAGAGCTGTGGCTTGCTCCAACTCTCCCACATTGCCACGACTGAACAACCACATCTTGACGGTTTCATCTTCTCACGAATTTTCTTTTCATACCATTGAACAAGATACTTTTTAGGAAAAGACGATAATACAAAGACTGTTTGTTTTCGAGCTCCCAAAATACTTGACTTCTTCCTTGCTTCCCATATCAATCTCGCCATTACTGTTTCGTGTCGTTTGCACTCTTGTGAAGGCTGCTATATTCAGCTGCGTCCTCTCCAGCATCAATCAGACACGTCTCCTCCCGGGCGATGAACCATTCGCACGTCGATCCAGGTCTTTCGGCCATGTTTGACGATCTCGATTTTCCCATCGACCCCGGCTCACTCGTTCAGCACGGAGCAATGTACGAGCCAGACACTTCATCCTCGCGAACAACTTCTTCCTCCTCTATACCGCGATTTCACACACCGGACACTGAGGTAGACGACTTTGACGAAGAGATGGAAGCAGACGAAGACAGCTTGGAGCAGGATCAGAACACTTTAAAGAGGTCCAGCACCAGACGCAAATCCTCCAATATGCCCGCCGCCGCCATCACCACATCTCCGTCCAAGCCTAGATCGACAAGAACATCCGCAGCAAAGGTCAAGGCAGATCGCAATAGCAGCAGCAATACAGGAACCACAGCCACTCCCGCAGCTCCCAAAGCTGGTTCTGCAGAGAAGCGTCGCAAACGCAACCTGGAGCGTAACCGGGCCGCCGCTTCCAAGTGCCGTCAGCGCAAGAAGCAGTGGCAGGACGGTCTGGAGCGCAAGAAGATGGAGCTCGAGGGTCGCTACAAGGCGTTGCATAGCGAGTCCAAGGATCTGATTGAGGAGATTGCACAGCTCAAGAACCTCGTCATGGCGCACGCAAACTGCAACGACAACAACATTGAGAACTGGATCCGCAACGAGGCCGACAATTTTGTCCGTCGCTTGAGCACCGCACAGAGGCAGCAGCAGCAGCAAGATGCAGCTCTCACGCTGCCCTCGCCGGTGATGGATGGTCCGTCTCCACCGACGTCGGCGACAGCTATGACCATGGCGCAACTACAGCATTCGCCGACAATGAGCGCGCTTACAGCAGACTCTCAAATGGATTGTAAGTTTTGGTCTATTCCTTTCTATATTGCCAGGAAACCACAAAAGAAAAAAAAAAAAAAAAAAAAAAAAAAAAAAAAAAAAC